>OMLB01048872.1:0-13564 GCA_900302555.1 Myripristis jacobus | reverse complement strand
TAGGGTCGGCACGGGCTCCGGCTCCCACGATGGGCGGGGGTCCCGCGAGTGCTTCTCCGGGGTCGGCTCTGGTTCCTGCTCCCACGATGGGCGGGGGTCCCACAAATCCTCCATCTGAAAGAGAAAGCCCAAAGACAGACAGACAGACAGACAGAAGCACACACACACACACAGACACACAGACGCACACACACACACACACACACACACACACACACACACCGGCCAACAAGCTGCGATACCAGCGAGGGCGGAAGCCCGTCGGCTCAGCCCGGACAGTGGCTGAGCCCGAGGACTCTGCCCCCAACAAGCGCGCAGCTTTGTTGGTTCAGTCTGGAACAAAATTCTACACAACTCAAGGTCTATTTATAACCTCTCCTAATGTCATGATGTGTCACCCTGTGACGTCAAAGAGAGAACAACGTCTAATTCAATTCAATTTTCATTTACAAATTGCCAGAAAATGTGATGTTTCGTTGATGACGTCACAATGGCGTGTGTGTCAGAGGTGCTCACAAGTCTTCGAGCTTAAGTCCAAGTCAAGTCTCAAGTCTATAATGGGGTTAGTGAGTGTTGTATGCCAGTCGTTCTGCTTTGAACACAGCATAGCTATATGTCAGGAATACAAAGCTGTACTGTATTATCATCCCTCCTTCATCAAATAGCAAAAAGACCACAATAAAAGCTTTTCTTTAAAAAAATACTTTTTTTACATTTTTCTTGCAATAACATTAACTGTAATATTTCACATTCTTTCAGTTTACTTATTGGCTGGATAGCACAACATTTTCTATTAAATATTTTTTAGTGTTTACATTTTGATGAAAAATTCTAAACTGAACTGAGCCCAACCATGGTGCAATAAAACTGACATAATTTGCCAAAAACAAAATACTTAACAAAAATAAAAAATAATAAAATAAAAAGATAAGGTCTGCAACGAGATCAGACTATTCGACCTTCTTTTCTTCGTACACTGGGTTGTATGGGCCACAAAACATTTCAGATAACAAGCTCCTAGGTGTCCTCCAGTGACCTTAAACCTGAAATATTTTATCCAACAGAATGGTTGCATTTCAAAAAGATCAAGTTTGACAGCATCTTTGCACTAAGCCTGGCTCTGTGAGGGCGCATGATAATTCCCCCATGACTAAATACCCTCTCCACTGGTGCACTGGTGGCAGGAACAGCGAGCACTCTCATGGCAACAACATAGAGCCTTGGGAAAACCTTTGCATGCCTTTTCCAGAAATCCAGGCAGTTCATATTGTCTTCATCAAAGTCAGAGGACAGC
Organism: Myripristis jacobus; assembly: GCA_900302555.1. Taxonomy (NCBI): domain Eukaryota; kingdom Metazoa; phylum Chordata; class Actinopteri; order Holocentriformes; family Holocentridae; genus Myripristis; species Myripristis jacobus. The sequence goes on along the minus strand of OMLB01048872.1, from coordinate 12,270 downwards.
TCGATGTGGTGCATAAGCTCAGCCTTGACAGGTGAGCAATAGTCCACGTTCCTCTTGTTGCTTTTCTTCTGGTAGCCAGAGAAAAGGCGTGGAGTTTTAGCAGGTGGCCCCTCCTGATCATCTTCTCCACTATACTGCTCTCAGATATGATGACTGTCCGAGCCTCAGCCAAGACAAAAAAATGTGTGTGTGTGTGTGTGTGTGTGTGTAAATATAGATTTAGATATAGATATTCAGTCTAGGTACATAAATGTGTGTGTATAAACCTATATTACAGTGAGTGGCAGCATGCAACCTTCAAAGTTGGTTTGCGATTCACTATTAAATGAGAGAAACAGAAGTCCCTTCTTGTACTGTATTGTCTACGGGATATGGAACTAATATAAGAGAATTTAAAACGACTGAGAAACTCAGAAAAAACAGTCTGATCCACACTCCGATCCAGAAGGTGGCGGTAGTGCAGCTAAATCTGTTTGCAGCCGCCATCAGCACCAGAGGAAGAAGAGGGCTCTCGCAAAACGTGAAAAAAATACATCTCCCGTCATCCTTTGCTGGCCGGTGTACGGGAAAATAAAATGGCGGCGATAGATGGGATGGGCCTCTTTTTGTGCTTTTAAAACGAAAAAAGAAAATCCCTTCATACTGCATCAGAAACTTTGATTTTACGAGTGAAACACAGAGGCCACTGACAGGAGCAGAGGTTTTAAGTGCAGACAGCGCACCAACAGGCGGAAGGTAAATAACACAGCTTCTCTTGCTAGCTGTGGCTAGCGTTAGCTGGCTAGCAAAATACCTGCTGTCGGAGGAAGAGGAGCACGACTGTTTTATTCAGACTATCATGTGCCTTATGCAGTTTTGCTGGCCTGTAACTAATGTTCCTCGCTACATAGATGGCTGATCGTCTAGTGCGCATAGTAAAGGGAAATGTGTCAGGGACAGCAGTGAGTCAGTAGAAACAAGTTGTTCCTGCCTGGACTCCCAGCCCCTTGCTGGAGTTACTTGCCACCAGTTAGGATAGACTGGGCACAAAAGACAGGACTGCTTCAGCTCCTTTCACATCATTACTGTGAGGCTGTCCTGCCATGGTGTCTGCCTGTGCCTGCTGATGTCGTTTAATGGACAGGAGGGATGGAGAGCAGTGTGGTAGTTACATATGAAGGTGTGACAGGCTTGTCCATGGCACTGATGCTGAGCAGGATGAAGAAACAATGCTTGCATCCTTTGCCATACATGCCAAATCTGATTTTGGATATTATTCCCCTCCTCAGACAGCAGCCTCAGTGAAGCGGAGGGGAAAGATGAAGAGGAACGATTTAAGAATGTAATTTGATGCATCTAAGTGACAGAGACGGCCTTGGTGAGGATACCATTCTGCTGGTGAGTTGAATGTGGACTCCTTTCACTGATACTCCACCACTGGAAAGGGTGATTTATCACATCTGTAGTGCTTAATTAATGTGTAATTGCATAATGATCCAGACTTACTTGCCTGAACATTACAGTGGTAAATGAATTTAAATAGCTTGGCATACTGCTTGACTCAAACCTATCACTTAAGCCATGTTCATGAATGCAATGAGTCTTTCCCACATGACATATTGCTTAATCGCAAGCCAGTTCGTCCACATTGAAGCTTTTAGAGGCACTGTAAAAACAGACTATAAAGATACTGGACAGGAAGTTAGATACTGCCCCTGCACCATCTGAGGGAGACACAACCTTTTGAGGAGGGATGAAGGCATCACTTTTGCAAATCTCTGTTTAGTTCTTTATATTTTCACACTCCACCCAGCACCTTTATTACCAGAAACAGTCACGCCACTTTGAGAAGACACTGTTCCATCCCTTTTGGACACAACACATTCAGCAAAACAGTATGATCTGTTGCAGCATCTCATGAATGGAATAAATTACCCGAAAACATGATAACTATATATTATGTATATACTACATTCAGACACCACAATGATTCTTCTCTGTGAAGACTTTTAAGTGAACCTGTCTGCTGACATCGCTGTTTGTCTTTTGTTAGGGAGCTTCTTTAACCACAAGGCCAGGACTGTCCTCAGACTCTTTGCACAGCTCACAAACAGGTAACTATCCAGTCTACAATCCATCAACTCTGACTGAAAGTTATTGGTAAAAAATTGCTGCCACTAAACTTGGATTTTGTTTGTTTGTATTTTAGCCTTGACTTGGAGTGGGGCACGGACAGCTGTGGTTACACTGGAGCATTTTATCTGCTGCTGGCCCACAGTTTGATAACAATAAAGCAGGTAAATACCTACATATACACACAACTGTATTCCCCCAGGGTTTGGTTTAGGTGTGAAGGGATAGTTCACCCATGTTGATAAATGTGATACAGTTTCTTCAAAACCAATGGCAAAAAGTGTAGTAATGTGGGATAAATGTGGAACTGACAAACAAAACACTCAAAAATGTTACTTTTTTTTTGGTTTAAAGCGGAAGACACTGTCAGTCTTGTACAAATGGTAAAGTTCCTCAGAGGTTACAATCCGCCCCAAGACTCTCTGCTGAAGAACTGCTTTTCCAACTGAAATTATTTCTTCTGAAATGGTTTAGAGTAAGGAATAAATCAGGCAAGTTTTAGACTTTCTGTTCAGTAATTTATTGTCCCATGAGGGGAAATTCAGCTTGGACACTTTATGATAAAACCAAAAATCAAAGTCAAAGAACAAGAAACAAAGTTAAAGAAACACAATGTCACATAAAACTATAAAACAAAAATCAATAGAAATACTTTCAAGGGACTCATAAATCCAATGAAGGTCTATACAGGAATTCTATACAGGAATGAACAAAGGTCTCATGCTACACACACTAATGCACAAGCCAAAAGGTGTTAATGGCTCTTGGCCCTTTCACATTTTGCATTTTCATTGTTGTGCCGATAGCCCCGCTGTCCCATCCTGTACACGCACGCTGGTGGGAAGTAGGAAGCAAGTGGTTGCAGTCTGCAGACCCAGCACCAGCTAACTGCTGCAGAACTATGCACCACAGGATTTTTTCCTTTACACGCCACTTTGTGCATTGTGTGCTTTAACTGCCTTGTACTAAGACTAAGTTCAGTTTATTGTGGACCTGTCCCGTTGTGTTGTATCCCACCTCTGCCAGCTCTCTCACAATATATTGCATAATGTCCTCATTTTGGCAAAAACCGTTGACATTATCCTCTGTCCAGATAATGAGCAGAGCCCTAATGTCCTCATTTGACCAGTACTGCTGGTTGTTCTCCATTTTTCTTTTCTTTGTTATTTTTCTGCTACAACTGCGAGCTGCTGTGCTGACATCTATCAGCTGCACCCGTCTCCCCACCCAAAGCCAAGTAAGCCCGTAACTCCGGCTCAGAACTCAGTTAGCCCTGTCTGCCCCATAGGTATTCGCTTGGCTATTAGCACATGGGAACTGGCCGTCACATAGCTGCACTGAGGCGCAATCAAAGACCGGAAATGACAATGGAAATGCAGCTGGCCTTTGCAATCACTAGCCTGCCTGCATTTGGCGTGACAGTGGAAAGGTGGCTTATGATGGAAGCATATGATAATCATTCCCATATTCAGTTATGTCTCATAAATTGTTGTAGCAATTTTTGAGCTGATATAATTTTATAAACAGATTTGGTGCAAAATGTAACCATTTTGACCACTCTAGAATTGATAAAAATGTCCATAGATCCCTCCAAAATACCACATTTGAACACCAAGACCTTGAGGAACACAATATGAAAAATCCTGATCAGATTTCAGCAATAATTGCATTTTTTGGCAATTGGATGGTGAGCATTCTGTTCTGGAAATTGGTGAGAAACTTCCCTTTATTGACAATATACTTATGAAATCCATACATCTTCTGAATGCCCTAAGTCTCTAATTTGTGGTCGTAAAGTTTCAGGAAGCTGTGATTATCTGTCTCAGCTTTCCAGTCAAACTTTATACAACTCCAAGACTGTTTAGGCCCCAGTATGCACACGTACACCATTTTATAGTATGCCCAAGTGACACATTTGCACTGAATGCAAAACCCTGCAGTGTTTGTGCCCTGAACTGCATGAGATTAGCATAAGGTGAGGATTACCTGCAAAGGGGAGATGTGTGGGTCACTGTTGAAACCATTTTCATTCAGATATCTGCTTGGCTTTTCCTTGCCAAAATGTAGCCTAATTTTGTCAAGTGTATTTACTCTGTGCACCACAAGCAAAATTCTCAAGAAAACTCACTGAATGTTCATTGCAGGTGGTCAAATATGCACCCCTGGCTGCCAACTCCTCTGATTTTCTCAGCTGCATGACTTACCTTGGCCTAAGGGTAAACAACAGTAATAAGAGTTTTGGCATGCTTACATGGGGGACAGAAGGGCAGAACAGACAGTAGCTCGATATCAGCTGTACACAGAGTTGGAGCCTGTGTACTCTGGTCTAAACCAGGTCTATTTGAACTCCATGATGCATGCATCTTGGAATTTTTGTGGGTCGATTATGTTAGTATTTGATATCGAGATGCGCAAGTCAGAAAAACCTAACTATAATAAAAAAGCTTGTTTCTAACTGCACAAGACACGTTTCAAAATGTAGGTAAAAATCAGGACATCAGCTAAATTCCTCTAGTTACAGGTTGCCACAAAAACACAAATTTCATAAAGGACACTTTGGAAAATGGGTTTTCTATTTGCCACGTCTGCAATTACCCTTTAATATAATGATAAGTCAATTCTTAAACCTACCCTAAAAGAAAATTCAATGTGAATGCCATTCACATTCAGTTTTCTATCAGTATTTGCAAGTTTTCACAAGAGCAACTTCAAAGTGTAGTGAGTGACTCTTGTCTATGATGTTGGCAGATAAACTTTCTGGAGCTGTTTCTTTTGACAGTGAGAGGATGTATCGTGATGTGGACTTTGGAGTCCCTCAAAAATCAACTAACCAGCAGAGCAAAAAACACTTGAGTTTCTTACAAAGTCCACTGTGTCACTGGGTATGTGTTTTCAGTGTAAATACTGGGTGAAGAAACTAGTTTTCCTGTCCTGTCTTTTTTTAGGATTCTTCCTGGACTCCTTTCCTCCAGTGTGGCTTTGCCCTTTGCCCCTCAACTCCAGTTTTTAGGGAGCGCTGGACTGTCCCTGGTCCATGGACTTGACACCAGCTCCAGGCTTCAAAAGGAGGCCCTCTGCCTCCTCTCCCCCTCATGGAGTTACAGAGATTGCCAAGAGCCCTCCTCCCTTCTCCCCCTCCTCCTCGCCCTCCTCTCCCTCCTCTGATCCCTCTTCACCTTTGTCTACTTCCTCCTCTCCCAGCGCTACAGTGACGGGCTATCATAATGATGTGAAAGGCCATTCCCATGGAGCGGGGGTGGCAAGGGTGTCCTCCACATCTGTCTCCCTAGCAGCTCCATCTATTGCCGTACCTCTGCCCAACACCTCACCCTCTAATCCCACCTTCCTTGTGAGATCTGCTGAGCTGGATACGCAAAGGGCGGTTAGGGAGAAAGAAATCTATGATCCCTTCCATCCTACTGAGGGAGAACGGGAGAGAAGGGTGGAGGAGGACGGTGACGGGGACAAGTATGACCCATTTGACCCCACTGGCTCTCCAGCATCTGACACTGGAGAGGAAAAAGGGATGGCAGAGAAGAGAGATGGGAGTGGCAAGATCAGAGGGCTGAAAAGGGAGGCTGAGAGGAGAGATGAGGAGGAGAAAGAGGAAGCCCCCCCAGATTCCACTGACCCCCTTCCTGGACCTGCAACTCCCCCTCCTACCACTCAACTCCTGCCACGGAGAAAGGTGGACCAAGACACCAACAGAATTGGAGAGCAGAGGGATAATATAGGCTCAGACCACTCTGAGATAGAGGAGGGAGAGATAGTTGGGGCTGTTGACAGAGATGGGGGCAATAAGAGAACCGCTGGTGGAATTCTCCCTTTGACACCCAGTGCCTCTTTCTTTGGCCCGAAGCCTGAACGGATCCTCAGAGTGTTGGATGGGGATGAATTTGTGTCAGTGCGAACAGAAGGTGACTGGGTGGCAGATGTGGAGCCTGAGGATGAGCCTGTGGTGGTTGGCGTTGGCGACCTGAGAAGGAAACTGGTCAGCAGACGGAAGGAGAGATATCGCTCCTGTCCCACCTCCTCTCTCTCTCCTCAGCCTCCGCCACTTCCTTCTCTCCCACCTGCTTCTCCACCCTCTTCCCCTGTCCTGCTCCCTGTAGAACAGGGCAGCAAGAGCCACAAGTCCTCCAAGAGCTCCAAAGACCGGGACCGACACAAGCATAAGGATGGCAAACCTGGGGAAAAGGAAGAGAGAAAAAGGAAGAGAAGGAAAGAGAAGGAGGGAAGCCGTGAGAGAAGCAGAGACCGGGAGCGAGGACGGAAGACTGGAAATGAGGCCAAGAGCAGGAGGAGCAGCAGAAGCAACAGCCAAAAGAGGAAGAAAAGACGAAACAGCAGCCCTGAGGCCTCACGATCCCACAACTCCTCAGGAAGAGGTGTCCACTCTAGACGCTCCTTCTCCAGCCTCTCTGAAGAATACCACCGGGAAAGGGAAGGAGAACAAAAGAAGGATAGGGACAGAGAGCGAGATAGGGACAGGGATAGGGACAGGGACAGGGATAGAGACAGAGACAGAGATAGGGACAGGGAAAGAGATAGGGACAGGGAAAGAGAGAGAGACAGGGAAAGAGACAGAGTTAGAGACAGGGATAGAAACAAAGACAGAGACCAAAATCGAACCAGCAGCCGAAGGCGAGATGACAGAGATGTAGACACTAACCATCGAAAGAGGGACAGAGAGAGCAGGCAGTATTCAAACAGCAGAGAACGAGGCAGTTCAAAAAGGTCTAAAAGAAGCAGGGAAAGAAGGGAAGACAATAGAGAAAGACAGCACAACAGGGACCATGAACTGCGAAGGGATGGTCGTCCTGTCGTTCCACCATCTATTCAAGACCTCAACGGTTCTGACCTTTTCGCTATAAAGCGAACAATTACAGTCACCACTACCACAACCACCACCACTGTACCTGGCTCTCCAACACTTGCCCCAGCCTCCCCTCGAAGCCCAGCACAGCATTCTGACAAATCACACAAGAGGAAGAAGAAGAGGAAACGGCGCTCAGTTGAAGAGGCAGAGGATGGCGCAAGTTATCGCAGCCAATCACGGTCCCTCTCCCCACCAAGGTATCATAGCTATGAGTCAGATCGCTACTCAGACAAACTGGAGATAGACATGCTGTCTTTGGATGGTGAGGCTTTGGACTCAGATTATCCCTCTTTGGAGGACACCCCACCAGCTGCCCTGCCACCAGAGCCTCCTGTCCCCAGTCCCAAGACTAAAGCCACTCCCAAAACTGGACGACATCACCCCAAAAAGAAATCCTATACAGTAAAGAAAACGGGCCAGTCCGAATCATCCTCCTGCTCTTCTGTTCGAACCAAAAGTAAAGGCCTCTCCTCGCTGTCACCCACCCAAGGTACTTCAGCCTCTGGCTCCATCTCATCAGCCCTCCCATCAACCAAACGGGCCAGGAAGTTGGGAAAAGACAAAGACCGTGAAAAGGGTAGCAGAAGAGAGTCGGGTCGTTCTGGAAGGTCCAAGAAGGAGAGTGGTAGTAGTCATAAAGGCAAGCTGCAATCCAAAGTCTCAGTTCTGGTAAGGGAGGGTGTAAGCAGCACCACAGGGGCTTCGGTTGGCTCAGGGAAGCTGGGCATGGAGCTCCTGGGGCCAGGAAGTGCAAGTGGGGGTGCTGGGGGCTCTGTGGTGGGCGGCTCCATTGCAGTAGTCTTCCGAAGGGACAATGAAAGCAGGTCTCCATTTCTCAAGCCTTGTTCAGAGCCGTTGTCACTGAGTGGACGTAGTAAGGACATGGGTAAGGTGGGCAAGCGCAGCAGTCTGGCTGCACCCCCATCCTCCTCATTAACTGGTCCTGCAGCTCTGAAATCGAAGAAGGCTAAGCCCAGCTCCACCACATCCACTTCTTCCTCGGCTTCTTCTCCCTCATCATCTCTAGTTACCAAGCGCCGCCGACGGCTAGGGAAGAAGGCAAGAGAGAAAGGTAGCGCTGTGGGGTTGATTGATGGAGATAGCAGTCAATCAAAATCCACATCTGAAGGCTGGTGTGGAGTCTCCTCAGAGATTCAGTCAGGGGTTGGAGGTGGAAGCAAGTTGGTCAGTCCTCATACCGGTCAAGCTGGTCCTGCACCATGCTCATCCTCCGCCTCCTCCTCTTCCTCCACCAGTGCACTGCCACCCTCCTCGTCACCACCTCACACCCCTCCTCCCTCTATGGCTCCCTCACGGGACACCAGAGAGTCCTCTCCAGACTCTCAGACTGTGGATAGCAGCTGCAAGACTCCAGAGCCCTCTTTCCTAGCTGAAGACTGCCCTACTCAGACCAGCCCTACGCTGCCACCATCCAGCCCAACCAGCTTGTCAACTCCGCAGGGGACTGGCCTCACCATGCCCCTGCCTACAGCAAGCATCAAGCCCCTCCCCCCAGACGATGCACCCAAATCCTTGGCCTCACCTCCTTGCTCCTCCTCTTCTTCAGGCTGTGGCCTCCCCTCCCTGTCACTTCCACCATCATCATCAGACCCCCCCTCCTCCTCGTCCTCAGTGTCCTCTTCATCTGCTAGTAAGCCACCGCCTCCTCCCCCACCTCCTCCTGCAGCTCCTGCACTCCCCTGGAGTCTGCAGACTGGTGTAGACTGCACAGCCGGAGGAGTACTTGCATGTAAGTTGCTTCCATAAAAGGACAGAAGTTTGTCATTTGTCATTATTATCACAACCACAATTTATTTTCTTTGGTCTGAACCATAATGAAAAAGTTTACTTGTAAACAAGTCACATCAACTACTAAGTTTCTTATACTGGATAGATTTGGTGGGAGAGGATATCATCAAAAATATCTGACTCTCGGCCCTGTAATTAGGTACTGTGAGTTTTCAGTTTTCAAAATGAACATTGATAATGGTTTTTAAGGCCAAGGTTGAGTGCCTTGGAGGATGTTTTTGAAGTTGTCCCATGCAGATTCACAAGAAGGACCTAAAAGCTTATGTCAGAGTAAACTAGTTAGTAGGGTCTTCCAATGCCACAGCAACAGAAATTATATGCCTCTTTTATGAGGAATGGTTGCACAGTAAAAAGGAAAAAGACATATATCCACACCTTGGCTAAACAAACTGAACTTAAGGAGTTAACTTTTCAAAGTCCAACAGTACTTCAAAGGCTCCCTGAATAGGTTACACAGGCTCCTCAGAAACTTGTACCCACAAAGCATTGTTATTTATTTGATTCTATGAAAATTGCTATCCATACCACGCAAAGTTCACACTTGTTATGGAATGTCAGGAAAATTGTGGTATTTGAGGTTTATTAAAGACACTAATTTTAGAATTTTAGAAATTTTCTGATGAATTGAAGCCCATAGTGTTTAAAGTTCAGTAAGTGAGCTAAATCAGTTTGCCCAGAAAGAAATCCCTAGCATTCTTCTTAGGATTTGATTGTAAGAACTTTGACAAGCTTGTGCTATCTTCAATATGTAGGTTTTACATGTCTTGTTCATGTTATAGTAAGAGTCTCAAACATTCTTACTTACAGTGACTGCTCTGCTTTTCAAAATGGAGGAGGCCAATATCGCCAGTAGAGCCAAAGCACAAGAATTCATCCAAGCAACCAGCCAGGTGGGCGACAGTTTGTGAGTGTGAGACTGACTCAGTGGCTCACTGTCTGTCTTGATAGTTGTTTATTGGTGTTGTTTTGTATGTCTACATTAAGGCAGTCTTTGTATTAGTTAGACCAGAAGCACACAACCAAATGTTACAGGACATCTCACACTTGCCAAACTATCAAGCTGCTGAATTCCATCTTGAATCAAAGTAGTAAGCACACTGTTCACTATAATATTCCATAGTATTTATGTTGTAACCACAGCTTTACTGTGATGCTTTGCGGTAACTTTCCTAACCATAGCATTACTGTGGTTTTTAAGGTAACTGTAATAGCATAGACTACAATTTGTGTCAGCCATGTCAACGTAAGAAAAAAAAAAGGGAATTCTTTAAGAAATGTTGTCAGAAGCTAACATCTTGTCCTTGGTCATGTTCTTTGCCTTTCTTGCAGATCCTCTCTCAAGCCAATCAGAGCCAGTCACAGCAGCATGCTCCTTCCTCAGCGTCTTCCTCCTCTTCACAGATCCCACCCCCTCCATCTCTGCCTCCACCTCCTGGACCTAGCCCTGCTCAGTTTATTCTCCATGGCTCACTCCCATTGGTTGGCTGTACCAAAACGCCACCCTCTCACCTGCATCCTTCAATGGGTGGTGGGTGTGCACAGACACCGCCGCCTCCCTTACCTGCGGGGCTGTCAGGGGCAACTGGCAGCTCAGAAGCTGGTTGGGACAGTGAGAGCAAAGACCCTGATAAGGTAAAGCCCTAGAAATGTCTTTATAGGAAATTTATCAACTGAGAAGAAAAGGCAGTAGAGATGCTCACTTAATGGAAAATTTTTAAATCAGCTTTGGAATTTACTTCACTAGTTGTGTTGTTGGTCAAACATAGTGTCTTTACTCTGCTAGATGACTTTCATATCATTTAATGTGTTTTCTCCTTACTGTTTAGTATCTGAAGAAGCTCCACACCCAGGAACGAGCGGTGGAGGAGGTGAAGCTGGCCATTAAGCCCTACTACCAGCGCAAGGACATCAACAAAGATGAATACAAAGACATCCTGAGGAAAGCCGTGCATAAGGTCAGTCACACCCATCCGGCGATGCACGTGTTGCAAGGGCTGATTAATTACTTTAATTACTGTAGGGCTGCGACAAATGAATATTTTATTATATTTTTATATTTTTGATATATAGATTTACCAATTTGTCTATAAAATGTTAAAACTAATGACAAATGTCTATCCCAAATTTAGAAGGTAGTTCTGCACACTGCTGGACCTTGGCAACAGTTTTGATTTTATTATCAAATGAACTCCAGTGTTTCAGTCAGAAATCAAAACAAAAATCACAACAATCATACAGTCATAAAATAACACATCTGAACATGTCATTTACTGCACAAAACTGATATATAGATATAGATATTTATATCGATATGGATATATATGCATGCACCACAAACTGTGTGTGTGTGTGTGTGTGTGTGTGTGTGTGTGTGTATACCAAATAGATGTGGACAGCTGCTATATTGAATTCTTTTATACATCCAAAAGCATTTTCATTGAGATTTTAAGAAAACTAATGTACCATTTTAATATATATACTACTGTTATCACCCATGCTTCAAATGCTTTTTTGATTTCAGTTTTTGGCCATAGTGCCCAGCCCTAGCAGTCAAAGTGATGACAATTATTTTGTGATAGTTTTCCTTCAGACTGATTGAACAGCAGTAATGTCTGTATATCTACACTGAGATACGAACCCACTTACAAACAAAATGTCCTTTTGATCGAGAAAGGTTGTGTAAACTTGCTGTGTCAATGTCTTAGATCTGCCACAGCCGAACTGGAGAGATCAACCCGGTCAAAGTCAGCAACCTGGTCAAGCTGTACGTCCAGCGCTACAAATACTTCCGAAAACATGGACGCAAGATGGACGAGGAAGAGAGGGATGATCGAGAGCTGGGAGCTCTGCATTCTTCTGCCTGATGTGTTTTTTTAGCCCCCCCCCCAAGCCCCTCTGCACGTGATCTGGAGTGGCGATGCCATCAACAGACTTTGTTTTTATTGTTTTCATATCCCACCTTCTCTACGCTCTCATGTAATACTATGTGAGCTCCTCTTCTCACTCCTCTCTGTGGTCTTGCTGTAAAATATGTCTCACGTAGAAAAAATCATGTCATGTACATGTGAGGTATATTAAAGGCTAAGCTGTCCAAGGGGAGATGTGATACAGACTTTCAAATACCACAACATGTTGTACATACTGTAATTACACTACACCATACTTAGGCTCCCTCTCCCTGTCCCCCTCTCTCTTTGCAGACAGTATGCAAGCTGAACTTGTCAATAATTTGGACAGCTGAGTACGTGACAACGATGGTTTAAATAGAGATTTGACACTTGATCTCTGTCATTTCTTTGGTCTCTGTTTTGTGTGCATGTGTGAGTGGTTAAGAGGCCAAGAAGGTGGCAAATTTTCTTTACAAACTAACCTAATTAATTAAATATAAAAGTTGCTTCAAAAACAGCTACACATTCAAATGTGCTCCCATTTTTTTTTTTTTTTTTTTTTTTAACATTCTGCAATGTAGT
>OMLB01048866.1:0-15597 GCA_900302555.1 Myripristis jacobus | reverse complement strand
GATTAATTCATCAGTGTACATACAGTACAGGCCAAAAGTTTGGACACACTTTCTCATTCAATGCGTTTTCTTTATTTTCATGACTGTTTACATTGTAGATTCTCATTGAAGGCATCAAAACTATGAATGAACACATGTGGAGTTATGTACTTAACAAAAAAAGGTGAAATAACTGAAAACATGTTTTATATTCTAGTTTCTTCAAAATAGCCACCCTTTGCTCTGATTACTGCTTTGCACACTCTTGGCATTCTCTCCATGAGCTTCAAGAGGTAGTCACCTGAAATGGTTTTCACTTCACAGGTGTGCCTTATCAGGGTTAATTAGTGGAATTTCTTGCTTTATCAATGGGGTTGGGACCATCAGTTGTGTTGTGCAGAAGTCAGGTTACTACACAGCCGACAGCCCTATTGGACAACTGTTAAAATTCATATTATGGCAAGAACCAATCAGCTAACTAAAGAAAAACGAGTGGCCATCATTACTGTAAGAAATGAAGCGTTTAGTTGGACCATCATTTATTTTTCAACAGGACAATGACCCCAAACACACCTCCAGGCTGTGTAAGGGCTATTTGACCAAGAAGGAAGGCCGCAGAGTGAAGGCAAAGGGGCCAACAAATGCTAAACACCTCTGGGAACTCCTTCAAGACTGTTGGAAAGCCATTTCAGGTGACTACCTCTTGAAGCTCATGGAGAGAATGCCAAGGGTGTGCAAAGCATGCCTCTCGCAGCAATGGCACGCTGCGAGAGGCCTTGCTTATGCAGCTCAACAATCCGACCGTGTTCAAAGACAGAAAGCTTTTTTGCCTTTGCCATCAGGAGGTCATGACAGTGTGGATACCTGACAGAAAACGACACTGAATCCACATTTTTGTGAAGATTTGGGCTTTTAAAGGCAGTGGTCTTAAACTTTTGATCAGCTGATGAACAGCCTATTTCAGTTTAATGGTTGTTTGCAATAAATTGCTTACTCAAAAATTTTTTTTTTTGTCCCATTTCTTGTTTTTGCATTTTGAAGCTCTACTTAGAACCTTCTTAAGATCCAACAGTGCAAAATGTAAATTCTTGCAATTTTTCAACTGGTCTTAGAATTTTGAACAGGACTGTATGTTGCAAAATAGCTAAAAACTAACACTTAGGTCATATGTAACTTTAATGTTTGAATATATACCTATGTAGATAGTCAGGTATTTTATCTGCCAGTTAGTTAGCTTTTACTGAAGCAGGAGAGACACAACTGAAACACAAAAACTGTAATGGATTTGAAGACTTGTACTTGCCACAGCACATTAAAATACTATATTTGACTGCATTTTTTTTTGTTTTGTTTTGTTTTTATAAAAGTCCATCTTGAGGAATGTGATTGAAAAAGATCAAAAGATTGATGAGCCAGAGGCAAAGTTTTGTTCTTCCACAAAGGGGTGAAATAATTACCGTTGGTTTCATGTTACTCATAATCTGCTCACGACATACAAGACTTGGGTTTTGAAGAGAAGCAGAGAAAAAGAAAAAAGAAAAACATCACAAATGGATGGGATGACTGGCACATCGCGGCTTTTGTTGAAAGCCAGCATTTTCTCTTGAGTGATTGCCATGGTATCTTTACAGGCCTACATTTCTCTTGATGCATATGGCTTTCAGCACGTCCACACTGTTGTGGAAAGGTCCACTTTCAAAGATGCTGAGTGCTGTAACTATAATATTTTCGCCAGTAAAGAAAATTGCTTGTTCCCCAGCTGGCACACATTCAAAACAGATAAATCTTCTGAGGGTATCATTGACTCCAGTGAGGGTAATGATGATTCTATCACCAGCTGAGCAGTTGTCTTTACACATACAGTTCCAGTTTACTGAATTGACTGCACAGTGCAATGTGAAATGCAATGTAACGAGAATTTGCTTATAAAAGGCACTAAAAACTGCCAATTAAATTACCATCTATCTCTTGCTCTTATTATTAATTAAGTTTCTTAAGCAGTTTAACAAATGTTCATAGGCCTTTCGTCCCAGTGTCACTCTTTCCATATTTCATTTTGAATCATGGACACCCCTAGTATTGATCATTCAAGCTACAATCAACATACTTCACATGACTTGCACTGCCAGTTGACTTCAAGCTCATTCTCTTTGACAAACCAAAGGGAAAGAAAACCTTTGTAGACAGCTTTTGTCATCAGAGAATCAGTTGCTGTTGGTGTTGCTGCTTGCCATATTGACCAGCGCCTCTGAGCTCAAAGTGCTCCAGTGAAGCAAATGTTAGCTCCGCTGCCAGCGCCACACAGCAGCAGTGATGATGAGTGCGCCGCCGTGCCAACTGTTGCTTGGAGCCAAGAGCAAATCAAACTCAGAAACAGTGGTAACCCTCTCTATGATGCACAATAAGCATGTTCATTATGTTCTATGATGTGTTTAAAAGGCATTATTGACCATATTGTAGATATTTATTATTAGCCTATGTATGACATTCTTCTAGTCAACCAACAGGAAGTTTCTCTTGTGAATTCACACCAAGGGAGAGGTTCTACAAACAAGGATCTACAGTCACATGATTGAAAAATGATTTCTTATTTCTATTTTGGCTTTTTGCGATTTTGTGTATGTAATAAACAGCTAAAATATATTAGCCTATTCTTTTGTTTTGTATCAGTTTTTTTCTTTCACAAACCAAGAGACTCCTAGACACTGGTCAAAATTTATAAAATGGGTCTTAAATAATAATAATAATAAAAAATCAAAGCAATTACTGATACTGTTTCTTAACAGCTTGCAAGTGAATAATATTTAAGTAATAATTCTACTATAGTATATTTTGATAAATGCCTTCTAATTATGTAGTATGGTGCAGCACTGATATTTATTGTAAAATTCCCTGTTATTTTCTGTTTCCATATCAGTTGCTGTTGTTCAACAGGTTATGACATAGTGAGTGTGTGAAGATCTTTTTAATGTGACTTGCCAGCCCCTCTAAAGGCCTCTGCATGGGCCTGATGCATGACACATGACACTAACAGGATTTATTATGTATTAAGGTTTTTGACATAATGTCCCATGAGTTCCCGGCTCATATCGCATCAGAGTGCCAGTGTGTTCGTCTACAAAAAGACAAGTCATAACGGCACTTGGAGAACTGTTCAGATGTATCACAACAGATTGTGAATGACAGTTCTGTCGAAGAAAGTGAAGTCTCATAAATATTGTTAAGGCACTATAGCATGTCTTTAGAAGCTTGAAGTAAAGAGAGAGAGCTTACTCTTTACTTTGCATGATTATTAGCCACTACATGATTGTACAGCCTAACAATATTAGGACTACTAAATATAAATGCCTGTGAGTGGCGCTGTGAGTGGTTTAGTTTATAACTCAGAATGATGTGACACTGCCACAGTGAGGGACTCAGCTGGCTGCGCAAATTTACAGGTCAGAACCTCTGCAAAGGAGCAAAATTACTCCATGACCAGAAACGATGCTTCCCCTCCCGTGGTTTTAGTGGAAATGAACATTTGGTGCACAATCTACGTCCTGTGTATTTTAATTCAGTCTGCATTTTTCGAAGCAGTTGTTCTAAGTTTTGCTAAAACAGATTGTGGTCCTGTCCTCTCACAGCCTGCTGTCGTGCAGTTTGTGATATAGTCACGAAAATGTATTATATTTAGTGCCTGTACATGTATTGTGAGCTGGTATAAAGAGCCACAACCTCCATGTTAGGAGGAAGGTGGGCTTGTCGATGGGTCAATCAACATGACTTTCACCCAAGCGACTCCACTTTGAGTCTGAGGCGACATCAGTGTTTGTTTTCATTGACTGAGACCGTGTCTGGTTTCAGTGCCTAACCCTAACCTTAACCAAGTGTTTTCTGTATGCCTAAACCTAACCATTACCTAACCTTAACCAAGTGGTTTTATGTTGCCCCCTCCTCCCATCAGGACATACATTTTTACTGGCTAAAGCTACTGCAACAGTCCTTTCTGGCGGTGGTTTTAGCCACTTCCAGTAAGGGAACAGGGCCATATGCATGAAAAGGCAAATTTGTGTTCATTCATGTCCAAATGCTGTCACATGTGGAGGCAGGATTCATAGGCGCACAAAATTATTAATAACTGGAGCACTAGGATCACATGCAGCAAAGACAATGAGCGGACAAAGAACTAAACTGAAGACAGGACTTAAATACACTAGAAACTAGAAACACCTGGGGAAGGGGCTGGAACACCAGACTGGAGAACGCAGAGGACTAGCTGAGGGAAACACTGAGGAAGAAACAGAACAGTCAGGCATAATTACAAACTTAGGTCAGGTGAGGAGAGCTGGGAGGGGCAAAGACTGACCCAGAACAGGTATGGAGGAGTAACAAGTGAGACACAGGGAACAGACAGAGGAGCTAAGTGTCTTGGAATACACAGGGGACAGGACTAACAAACTGGGAGACACACCTCAAGACACAGGTGCAGACACTAAAGAGAAAGACACAGCAGGAAAAAGCAGCAGGTAAACATGAGGCACACACAGAGCAGGAACAGAACCGAAACAAAGTCCATAAACAGAGTCTGGGGGAAACTCACAAGACAGAGTTCAACAAAAGTCCAAGAACAATCTATACACAGAACCATGGCGTATGCATGAAAGAAACGGGCAATTCGTGTCCACGGACACAAATCTGTAGATTAAATTTCATGAGCATTGCACAAACTCCCGTGTGACAGGGAAGCCTCTTTAAAAATATAGCCCTTCATTTTCATGTTTGAAACTTCCTTTCATTCCTTTAAAAGGTTTTTTGGTTAACTTTTTTTTATTTTTTTGATGGGGCTTTAATAATTCCCACTCTCTCACACCACAGCATGTGAATGTAAACACACTGCGATTTTTTCTTTAATCTTCCTCAGTCAAAGAAAATGAATGAGGGTGAGTTGCATTTAGTTTACTTCTCTGCCCACAGCACCAGTAAAAAATGTTTTATCAAAAGTTGAAATGAAATCTGCATGGCTAATAGTGCAGGATCAGAAACCACCTTTAGTCTTAATTAGTGCTATAATACAGAAGGATAGTAATCTTTTCAAAGCTCTTTTTTATTGAGTTAGATGAACAGCATAGCTTATTCATTTAATATAGATCGCAGCCTTCAAGACTTTTGTGGATAAAATCAGGCTTTACAGAGACTTACAAAAATGTCTTTATTCATACTAAATACTGTGCCTTGAAAATGGAGAACACTGCATCAGCCATAAACTGATGAAGGCATGGACACTGTTTTTAAAAATTAAATGCAACCAGGCCCAATGAATAATACTACCCAGCAGCATTACATGAAGCATTACAATTCTCTTAAATATTTGTGATCTGCTCTTTATATTGAACACAGGGAGACAGACCATATAGCTGGCCTTTTGGCAATGTAGTCATATCCACAGCTCAATGTTTCAGCGCAGCTCTGATTTAGCTGCTTAATTGCAAAAATCATTTTATTGACAATTTTAGCTCACAGCACGCCCACTGCTGAAAGCAGAGGGCCTTTTGAGGAGAAGAGAGTATTGATCGACTTTCCATTCCCCAGACATGAAGTAGTGCGTGAGCTCCAATTGAAACCATTAAAGTTTAGTCTCTTCCAGGAAAGTACACGGAGCCCTGAAGCAGGTATGTGGCTGCAGCAGACAGGGGGACCTTATCGGATGACACATTAGTTCACTGTTGTAATTTTCCAGCCGTACGCTTCGACTCAACGTGGCATAGGAGAACAGACGGACCATAATGGAGCAGTGCAGTCACCAGGCTGTGAAGACCCACTGGGCGAATAAAAGGCTTTAACATTTATGGTTTCATAAAGGTGAAAGAAAATACTGGGCAATATAGTACAGCTCACAAGACCATGGCTTCTTCACTTGACGGCCACTTCGGCAGAAACTTCCACATACGTACACACACGTTGAAACACAGGCCTTGCAAGACTCAAGGGCTTTTACACCAGATGCAGTGCCAGCATCAGTGAGCTGCATCATCATCTTCATAAAAAGTGCATCCAGGGCTTTGTTTTACAGTCAAATCTCAGCGAGGGGATGACTAAGACTACTGCACAATCCCCACACTGAACCAAATCCTCATCTGAAACCAGTGTCTATACTGTCCCCATCAGAAAATACACCAAGTTTGGACACAATCAAAAAGATCTCTGCACAGAATTTGAAATTTTTTGGGACAAACCCGTGATTTTGCTATGCTGAGTTTAAAGTGACAGTTCAGGTTCTCGCCCACATAATGAGTGGTACTGTCTATTCTATATGTGCGTAAAAGACCCTCCAAGGTTTGACATGCCAGCACCCTCCCTGTCATGAGAACGAGAGCTTCACTGAGACTGCTCTTTTTCAAAATAAATCAAGTATGGAGTACATGGCTGACAACACATTTTTGAGCAGCAACACGCAGCAGAAAAAAATGTTTTGAACGATGCTCAACACAAGTTTGTTTGAATTTCATCTCTTTAGCAGTCCTCTTGCTTGCTAACTGGAGGAAAGACTGAATGTTTCTGTCTCATTACACAACAGCTCCTCTCAGGAATGCACAAAGCAATATGTATGCTATTCCTAGTGAGGGCATAACTGTAACTTAGTATAAATTCAGTGAGCCCATATGTTATATACAAGCCATGCATTATCCCTTTCATACATGGCAGGCCAAAATCATGGATTAAAACCTTTTCAACCACCTTAAAAGCTATGTCATCACATTGCACTCAGAAGATGTAAAAAAAAAAAGTTATTTCTACAATATGAGAGTCAGAGATTTCCAAAACATAAAGGCCTAATGGTAGAAGAAACAATGCATCCAACTCAATTAAAATGCGGCACCAAGGTGTCCTTACTTTTTCCAGAAATGCTGACGGAAGTAACATGTGATTGTCTCGCTCTCAACGCACCTGGTTGGTGACATGGTTGTGTAGTGATACAGAGAAAAAGTAGTTCCGCAAGTCAGCAAGCAAAAGGCCACATGGAAAAGAGCATTGATGATGAATCTCAAGCAAATGTTTGTTGTGGTGCATCCTTCATAACATTTTTTCTGCTTTAGGTCACCACTCAACATCGTGCTGTTTGCTGGGTCACATCTACTTCATTCATTTTGAATGAATCAGAACAGTCCCAGTGAAGTGCTCGGTCTTGCGACAGGGAAGGAGCTGACAGGCCAGACTTGGATGATCTATTACCCTCGCATGGAGCAGCAAATGTGATTATATGGGCAAGAACACAAACTATTACTGTAAAGTCTCCCCTCACCAGTAAGCTTGGCCATGCAAAGAAAGCAAAAGAGTGGATTTTTTTGTGAGCCTTGTCAGAAATCGATGCTTTGACTTCCTTCCCACATTGGGAGAACAAAAGGCAAGATAGCAGGTAAACTCATAAAGATAAAATATTGGAGACACACAAACTGTCGAAAAGACAGTGCTGCCGAGTGAATGTCTCATTAGTGGACTTTGTATGAGACCCTTTCACCTCCCACTCTGACTGAGTGCCAGGAGTAAGGGAAGAGGCTGGAGCTCATTACAGGCAGAGGGTCACACCTACTGTGTGACCAAGGTGCAGCGAGGCTCCCTGACAAGTTGGACAGACAAGTGACAAAATGAGCACATCCTTGCATCTTGCAAAATAGGAAACACCAAAACAGGGAGAAAATTCTCATGTCCAAGCCGATCAAACTCATCAAATATTTTGTTTTGCTTTGCAGGCCTGTAAGATGGGCATGGGTCTGCAGAGTCTGTAGCCACACATTCATTATTAGAAGGCAAGCTAATTTAGAGTAATCTCGATTTGATCAATTCTTGGACAAACAGAAGAATGAAACCGTACCACCATGACTATTGAAGTAGAGACTTCTTATCGAGGCCATGACATCATTTTCTTACAAAAGCACATGTCAGGCATGGGCCAAAGGGAGCTGTTTTTAGTTAATTTCCAGTGAAGGGGGAATATTGAATCTTGACAACTTGTAACAAGTGTGAGCTTTCTAAACCGTCTGTAACCTGGGGTAATTTCAACCGAGGCCCTCTCTAACAGCCTCTTCAATTGATTGCTTGCTGTGGAGATTATAAAACAACTGCACAATGGGGGGAAACTGTGGCTTTTTATGTAGGTCAGGGTTTTTGTACTAAATAAAACAACAGGTTTTCTGAACAGAGGATGATAATCAGAGGTAGAGAACACTCAAAAGAAGGTTACAAACTAGGGCGGGCTGACACGGGGCTGACAGCAGCACTCACATTGTAACTCTTGACTTCTCTTGAGGTGTACCTGTCATTCATAGACTTCAGGCTTACAGTGCTGTATGTACAGTAACAACTTTAATGCAAGCATAGGGAAGAGGGAAGGGAAACGTTTAAATTTAAACGCTTAAATGTTTTACATGTAAATCAGGCCAAAAAACCTCAGCACCCACCAGCAGTTGCTTAGTTTTAGCAAGCAGGGGTAAGGAATTACTCCCCAGTTACTTTGACTCATCGCCTAATCAAAGCAATTAGTGTACCTGCATAACAAATTAATGTCTCCGTAAAAGCTCACAGATCAGTACATCTAGCCTGCAGCTGACAGTAAAGTCCAGTAGCCTTGCAGTATGGAGTGTAATTATCACCCTAATGTTGCCTTCTGGGTGAGTTAACGTTGGGAGGTTCCTCTCCAGCCGTCATAGCTGACCACACATCTGTTTATTAGAACTTACTGACTCCCGCCTTGTTCTTCTAAATCTTCTAAATGAAGACTATGATTTTTCAGTATTCACTTTTGGTGTGGGTTGTGCTTTTTTCTGGGTTATCTTAGCAGGCGTGAAAATTTGTGAGATTTCTGACATCTCTCAGTCTCAATGGGCTTCTCCAATCAGACACATAATCAAAGAATGTACCTAATGGAAAGGTTTTGCTTTTTTCTTTCACAAGTGGCATGGACTGGTGATTTTGTCACCTCTGTTGAGGCAAGGGTATGTGATCCCCCCCGTCCATCTATCTATCTGTCTGTCAGTGGGATAACTCTGAAAGAACAGGGCAGATTTGGACAGTTGGTCACGGGCCAGCAAAGAAGTGATTAACTTTTCAGCTCAATCTGCCTCAAGGAGGTGTGGGAATGGCCTGTGATTACCACAAACTGGGCTCCCAAACAGATTCACATTACGATAGAAAATCCAGCAGGGAGGCTGGACGTGGGACACTGAAGTGACACTGAACAACTTCCCATGCTAACTGGCTGAAAGAGGTGTGTCCTGTGATGACAGAATTGCTGAAAGGGGCATCGTCACCACCCGACCCGTACCTCTTGCCTGATCAGCAGTGAGCGACTCTCAGCTGCAAGACGTTTGAGTTGATAAAACCCTCAATAAAACACTGAAAACCTAATCTTATTAGCGAAAAATAGCATTGCTGTCATGTGCTTTGCCAAGCAGACACAGAAAGGTTGTTGCCATTGGCTTAATAAGATAACAAAAAGACTAGCTTTAGCCAGCAATGTTAGGTTTTCACTATTTAGGTTTCTGGTGCGGATCAGGTAGCTACAGGCATGGTTTAGCACAGACTGGGCTGCCAGACAAACAGATTACAGATGAGTTTTTATTAGCAGTGATCAGACATGTCACATGACAAGTGCAAGCCCCAGTCCAAACATCAGAGTCAGAGTCAGAAATCAGAAATACTCAATTAACACCTGAAGGGAAACTGGGTCAGTTGCAGTTGTTCACTTCTCAAGAAGGGAATTCAATTATAAGAAATAGGAAATACAAAATTTAAAAACATGTGCCTTACAAATTTCAGAAAAGTTTATGCATTATATATCAAAGTGAATCACAAGTATGTGCATCATGTGCATTAAGTCTCAATATGTGCATTACTCCTACCCAGTATTACAACAAATACAGAAATAAGAAATAGAGCATATGTTTAAAAAACAAAAACAAAACCTATTTACACAGGGATCTTGCAGTGTCGAATTGTTGTCAGGTCCTACAGGTATAAATTATTGCACAGTTAAATGGTTAGCTAACAAACTGTGAGCACGCCAGGCCCCTTATGATTACAGACACACCAACACAGCTGCCAGTTGCATGATGTCAGTATATTTCCTTGTAATTTACTCCCTGGAATTTCAAGAACTGTATTGTACTTGAAGTTACAGGGAGACTCAATATACACAGGATTAAGTGAAAGTTACTTTCCTGGCCTCTTGGCTGCAAACTCAGTAATAAGATCTTTATAATCCAGCTTGGATGCGACGTCCTTTTCAGCAGACAGAATGGCAAGTCCACAGAGCCTGCTTTGCCACACGCTGGTGTGCAGATAGAGTTTTTAATAAGTTCAGCTTGGAAAAGCCTCCCCCGCCCGATGCCACAGTTACAACTGGACTCACAAAAAAGGTTTATGTCCTGAGATGTGGCAGCGCTCCGCACATCATAGACCCTTCCCAGAGCAGCCATTTTGACATGAAACAGCAGGTGAACACAGGTGTTACTGATGACATGAATTAAGTTTCTAATCCCAGCTCTGACCTAACCCAGTTCTCCTGACAGAGGTGCTGGCAGGAAGCACTGGAGGCACACTCCGCCCAGCGCCCTCTAATGACACCAGTTAACACTGCGCTCCATTTAAATGAGTCAGTCCAGTGAGGCAGCATGGACCTGAGCAGGACCCTGCCTCTGTTAGCCCGACAGAGCAGAGCCTTGATCCCGGTCATTAGTGACACCTGATCCGTCAGCCTCCCTGTTTGTGTGTTGTTCCTCGTCTCAGCCTCTGACTCGAGTCTCTGAAATTGCTCTCACTCTTGTGCTGCACACGTTCTTCTTCCTTCTCCCTCCATGCAACTGAAAGAACTGCTTAGTCGTCTTTCATGTGACCTTGACAATAAGCATACACAGTGAAGTCCAGCACCACTGATATGATCTTCAAATATATTGTTTTAATAAATACCCGCAACCCTCATGGATAAGCGGTTTGGAAAATGAATGAGTGAATTTTAACAAATATGAATATTGTTTTCTTGTAATTATTATTTTATTTTTGGTGTTGACATTTTTTTTTATTATTATTTTAATTTATTTATTTTGCAAACTTTCTTTCTTTTTTTTTCAAAATTTCTGGTGATTTTCTTATATATTTTGCTCTTTTTCAATTTTTTTTTCAATTTGTGATTTGTCCAGTGGTCCAGCGCCATTGATATGGCCCTTATGTTAATAATTATGAATAAATATTCCTGTTATTTTTTTTTCTCAAATGATCTGGCGATTGTCTCATATATTTTTTTATCTTTTTTCTTTTCTTTTTTTTTAACTAATGTTCCAGTTATATATTGTTAATTTGCTAATCGCCTTTCCCTAATCCTTTTGAAAAAAAAAAAAAGAAATGAAATGAATTTGCTCAGGTTTCAAAGGCTTAAATCATTAGACACAAAAACATGCACATTTTTTAAACATTGTTTTAATGGGTCAGTCTCACTACTTTGACTGTATTTGACAAGTATGACACCAAAACAAATTCATAATTAACACAAAACAAAATATCTTTTCATATCAGGGTCCCGAGGGCAAAATAACTTCAACTGCGGGTCGGGGGCCTAATGAGAGGCAACGCAGGGGTCCAGAACATAAGAGTTTGAAAACCCCTGGAGCAAAGTGGGTCTGAGCACATTTCACTTTGGTTTGATGGGTGTTAGCGACAGTGCATGCCACCAAACGGGTGATGTGAAAAGCTTTTTTAATCAGACTGCAGAGTAACAGTGGTCCCCTCCCTCTTCTGTTTCAGGGGACTGTCTGCATGGGCACTACTGATGCTGCCTGAGGAACAGTGCAAAGGTTGGAGCACGTTTCTTATCTTGCTTGTGCAGAATCCCATCACTGCTCTGTGATTCACCCTGAGCACTGAAGTGGCTACCAGCACTTTCTTTTCTGCAGCCTTTCGGAGGCCCCTGTTTTCCCCTCTATTTCTCTAGTGGACTGGATGCAAGTTTCAGAATAATAAAAAATAAAACAGGAGTTCGGTTTAATAATTGAAAAACCTTGCCAACCTTTTGAAAGTTCCAACATGAAGTCTTTCTTTTTTCTTTTTTTTTTTTATCTGTCTCGCTTCACACCGATGGCTGTCTCTGCCTCAGCTTCAGTCAGAGGGCTTGTCAGTAACTTGTCTTGACAATGTTTCCATCACTCTGCTATGGCAAAGTAAAGTGTACAGAATCTCCTTTTTTCCCCAACACTTTCTGACATTTGATCCTAAACCAAAATCAGAGCTGGACTCATTATTCGGGGCGAGTCACAGTGTTCCTTCTGGAGCAGGTTGCTTTCTTGTTTCAATGTTGAAAACAGAATACAAATTACATTTGAAATAAACAAGCAAATGGTTGATTCTAATTTTTTCATCTTTCATCTCTTTTTTTAATGCGTGATGTTTTTTGTCTGAGTCATCGCTGCTTGAAGTTTTGGAAGATTGGTTCAATTTCAAGTTGAAGTTAGTCAGAGCCCCAAATCACGGTCTCAAGGATTTTCCAGTTCCACAGATTTGCATCAAACAGGACGACACCTCCTGACTTTAACTCCCCCCCAAAAAACCCAGAGGAGAAGCAACGCAAAGACAGGAGACCCCTGCATGGTCAGACAGGTGCGCAATAGCTGCCAACCCAGTGGGCAAATGACCAAAGCATTTTTTTGATGCTGCATATCAATATAAAAATGCACCCTGTCAAATCTGACACGAATCAAATGGCCCTGTTGGTCTGGTGGTGGCGCTGTGCTCGGTTCAGGACACATACTTTTTCTCCCAAAACAGAAGTATAGTAACCAAACCTGACCCAAACCCAGCAGGCATTCTTTTTTGTGTCTGAACCCGACCAGAGCCTGAGATTTTCCTTGTCCTCCATCACTAGGTTACATTTACCGCCTGAAATAGCCTATGTGTTGCCTTCACTGTCGTCACATAAACTCCAGCACTATATAGAAAGTTGCCCAGAACACACAGTATCATTTTTCACTAAAATAACACTGATATCGCTGAACCCAACCCGAGCCACAACAGAATTTCTAAATTTTTGTCCAAACCTGACCTGACCTGTTGGCCTCACCTTGACCCGATGGGTCCCAGTGGGCCTGGGTCGGGTATCCGCACTCTAGTTTATATGCAAAAAGCCAAATCCCAGGTCCAAAATCCCTCATTTCATTCAAAACAGGCCAAACCAAAAGACAGATACCAAGCCATAGTCCCCTCCCCTATCATTGCTTATGGGGGACAATTAAAGAGTACCAACAATTATACAGTACCAGGAAGATAGTGATCTAATAAATTAGGATTGTCCCTTTGTATTATCATTCAAGGCTGTTAGATGAAAATGTAATTTGAGACTTTTATAGATTAGGAAGCTCCAATTAAAGACAATAATGGGAAATGGTTCTCTTTGAGTCTGATAAGCGTTAATTATGTCTGTGATTGGTGGTGTTAACGGGCTGAGTGATAATCAGGAGTCAAATGACATTGTTTTTACCAGTGCTAGACTGGGTAATTATGAAGTCTCCTGTGGCAGGAGGCTGAAATTAAAGAGATTATTCTCCTTACATGAGAAGTTATTACATCCCAGACCCTGGCCGACATTTTGCTTGAAGAATCTCATGGTACATGCTGCGTTACAGATCTCCCACAGTTGGTCATGTCATCATGACAGAGACAATCCACCGCCTCTGACAAACTTGTCGTACATGGATTGCACACAGAGGCAGATGAACATTGTAATTTTTTGCTCAAACCACCTTTGGCCTCAGTCACCCTTTTCGCGCTTTTATTTTGGCTGACCAGGGGTGACCCCTAAAACTTCAGAGGGGTTGGAAGTGGACAGCCAGGGGGAAAATAACGCCCCGGTCTAACGCAGATGGCAGCTAGACAAGCAGATTTGCCCGGGGTTATCCCTGCCACCTACAGCGCTTGAAGTCTGCTCCAAGAGGGTCTCCATGCCTCCTGGTGTCATGTAGGTTTAGGGGGGCAGACTGCAGCCGGGCATGCCAAGTCTGTGGCCTGAGGGGCGGAGACGCCGCCGAGGTTTGGACGGGCCTCTGCTGCTCGATTAGTCTCACTAAAATGTGCCCATGCCGCATTGGCAGCAACAAAGGAGGGCAAAATAAATAAAACCAAATAAATTCATAGAAGTAACAGCTGGCCTCCAGAGGTTGAAAAGGCAGGGATTTAATGAAATTGACAATATTCTGATGGGAAAATTCCACAGTGCATTTCTCCACCACGCATGTGTTTGAAGCAGCATCTGTGCTGCAGAGAGCGGAAGAAAAGCGTTTCTCCATAGATTTCCTCCAGAGAAGAAGAAAAAAAAGAAAGAAAGGGAAAAAAACAATGAGGCGACAGCGCGGTTGATGCGACCACTGTGGACTCTGTGTTCCACTTACACGCTGATACAAGTTAAGTATGTGAATTTCAGCCTCTCTCCCTCTCTGACACACTTCCTTTCTTTTCCTGTCCTTTTTTTCTATTCCTCTAAGTTGTTTCTCCAAGGAAAAATAAAAGGATATGCCTCACTTGAAATATTCTGAGACTATAATTGCTCTTGGGCAATAATTGCAACTTTAGAAGGGCCTTTCACAGAAAGCTATTAGGGCTGATTATATTCTATCTGAAAGACCGACCCAAGCAAGACACCTTCCTAATTGGCTCTATTACTGATAAGAGTGCATGCCTGCTTATCGCTATTGCACTGAGCCTGATGCTTATTTACCCAAATTAATCTCAATCTCATACAAAGGTTATCTCGGTTCTTTCATTTTCCTCCGTACCAACATTACACAGCCACATCGAGGTGATATGATGGAGTACACAGTTCTCCACAGAAACAAAGCTCCATGTTGCCTTCAGGGTATCAAATAGGACAAATGTGCCATGACAGCGGCAAAATATTCACCTTGAATAATTCCAGTTACCCTCAATTACATCATTTTTAGCAACACAAACGTTGTTGCTGTTGGCAGTTTCCGTTTTAAAACTGTAAGTCAGCACATTGCAATAAACCTGAACAACACAGGGCTCTTTTCTTTTTTTTTTTTTATCTTTGCATGATAACCCCCTTCCAAGTAACCATGCAACCTGAGAGGAAAAGGTTTGCTTCAAGGCTCAGAAGCAAACCTCCTCCTCCCAGGAAGATTTGGATTCTATTTTGAACTAAAACCTCTTAGGGCCACAAAGGCTGATCCACACGGTTTTCAAAAGGTTTTGTTTTCCCAGTCTCTCTTTTCTTTCCTGTGAGTGTCTGCTCCTTTATCTCTGACTCATGAAAATTCCTCGGTGATGGACAAGTTCAATTTTCATGGAGACGGAAATGGCTGGCACTCTGTTGATTGGAGTGCCAGGCAAAGTGATACAGGAAATAAATGAGGTGAGTTCTTTTTTTCCCCCCCAAACCTTTGAAGCATAAGCAAATTTGCAAATTAGCAAAACATTACTGGATCAAAAAAAGAAAAAAAAACTGTGAAAACTGTAAAAATTTAAATAACAAAAACTTACTGGAAAACCAATTACCTGTAAAGAACTAAAATCATATAAAATAAAATAAAATAAAATAGTTAAACAGTTTTGAAAAATTGAACAAAATGACCAGAAAATATG
>OMLB01048865.1:0-16510 GCA_900302555.1 Myripristis jacobus | reverse complement strand
TCTGAAGAGGCATAATATTCATCCAACCCCAAATGTTCTCAATTGGATTTAGATCAGGGGAACACGCAGGATGGTTCAAAAGAGTGATGTTATTTCTCTGGAAGAAGTCCTTTGTCAGGCGGGCATTGTGAGCTGCAGCGTTGTCCTGTTGAAAAACCCAGTCATTACCACACAGACGATGGCCTTCAGTCATGAGGGATGCCCCCTGCAACATCTCCACATAGCCAGCTGCCGTTTGACGCCTCTGCACAACCTGAAGCTCCATTGTTCCATTGAAGGAAAAAGCCCCCCAGATCATGATGGCGGCCCCTCCACCGTGCCGTGTAGAAAACATCTCAGGTGGGATCTCCTTGTCATGCCAGTAATGTTGGAAGCCATCAGGACCGTCAAGGTTAAATTTTTTCTCATCAGAGAATCAAACTTTCTTCCACCTTTCAATGTCCCATGTTTGGTGCACTGGTGCAAACTCCAAACGGGCAATTTTGTGCTGTTGAAGGAGACGAGGCCTTTGAAGACGTTTTTTGTTCTTAAAACCGGAGTGTATATTTGATGTCTTCAGTATGTATCTACAATGTAGAAAGTAGTAAAAATAAAGAAAAAACATTGAATGAGAAGGTGTGTCCAAACTTTTGACTGGTAGTGTACATATCAACCTTCCACTTTGGACAAATGTCCAAAGTGGAAGTTTGGAGCACGTTAGCTCTACAGCAAAGTTACCTTGGAAAACATTAGCTAACATGCTGTTACCTAGGAAGACTTAAGCTAACATGTTGTTAACTTGGAAAACATTTGCTAACTTGTTGTTAGCAGGGGAAAACATTAGCTATATGTTGTTGCAGTGCTAGTTTCAGTTAAACTTCTCTCTGCTGGACAGCTGGTTGGTCTTCAGGCTCCAGACAGTATTATTACAATGGGGCCTGAAGCCCAGCAGTTCTGCTGAAATGGACTAAAACTCAATTTTCTTACAGTTTGTGCCATTTAGGAACTCTCACATCTTGGTGGATGATGAAGAAAACTCAAAGTGAAGTTTTCCATTCCTGTAACTTCATTCCTAAACTAAACCTTTTCTAAGGGCTGAGGTCTTGGTGTCTGCTGCCAGACGTTCTTGTCTTATGTACCTGACCAGTGGGTGCTTTTGCTAAAATTACTGTTTACTGTATTATAGCACTTAAAATGTGTACATTAATACCAAATGTGCTGTGTTTCCTACGCTGGAAGAGGTTTTATTTTATTCCCAAGCGAGTGAGCGACCTGTCTGGAGCTCACCACTCAGTTTAGTCTTCTCTAGTTTATGTATAAGGAGGTTTTGAATGCAGATCATATTTGGTACTATGTGAATTTAATTGATTTTAATGCAATAATTGTAGCAAACAAACATGCCGGTGTTCTGAAAATTTGCACTACCCTCTCAGGATGAGCTACCAGTAGCTCATCCTGTCAGACTAGTCTGATTAACTAAGCTTCTCACTGGAAATGACCTACCCTAGCAAAAAAACATTGTTTAGTAACGATTCAGGTCAGATATGTGTGAGAAGCAGACATACAGCCTCTATAAATGTGGCTATAAGTGGAGTAGCACATTCTGTCAGGTAGCAAATATCTATCAGAATGACCTACTGCCTCTGGCTAAAACATGCTTATTACACACTGATGCTCTAAAATACGTTATTTCCATGCACCCAAACAGCTAGTTTACTTGTCATAAACTATTTGAAACACCTGAAAAATAAGACATTTTCGATTTTTTATCTTGCTAATTTTAGAGATAACATTTTAATCTACTCTTTAATTTCATTTATCTGTCAAAGACCGCACTTTCAACTGTCACCATAGATGTAGAAGATCAAGGGGAGCTCAAAATTATGGGCGTGTCCTCTGAAAAAAAATTTTTCGCTCTGCCCGTGCACACATTGTGTTGGTACGCCATTCTGAGAGGTAGCTCTATTTGTCAGGACACCGGCTCAATATTGACAAGATGGATTACCAATGTGTAGCAGCTTTAATGTTTCCCACAGTGGTTTTTCACATTTTTTGAACATGAATGTGGGAGATTTTCAGTGACATAGTGGATTATTTGTGTTACCTTGTGTGACGTATTAATTATTTAAGAAAAGTTTGTTTAATTAACTTTGAAACAGGTTTTCACTGAGGAGCACATCATGTCCAAACTGATATTTTTGTTTATTTCTCATTATGAATTCAGTGACATCTTCACAATTTGAGGACGATGTGCCGTACAAACTAACATATCCACGGTCCTCGGCAGCTTATGTGTCTTTGACCTGCGCCGTGTTGTCTTCACTCTCAATAAAAATCAACTGAAAACACATGGGAGGAAGTACAAAGCCTGTACAGTGTCAAGTCTGACAGAGTCTGACTTGCTAGACAAACTCAGCCATCCCTGCACATTACACTGATTGGCGATGTAATTACAAGTCACAGTTTTGAACTCAAACATGATATCGCAGACATCACTGGTGCAATATTGACAATTTTTGGAATAATGAAGCATTTCGGCAGTGTGTTCCAGTGTTTAAAAAATTACACTTATTGGCCCGGTGGAAATGCTGTAATTACAAGTCAAAATTTTCACCACCGAAAGGCCGAACTTCTGTACTACTGGCTCAATTTTGATGAAACTTGCCATTTATTCCTGATTGTGTTGGCCTGCATCATTCATGAAACGTGACATATTTCATTTTCTACATGTTTATATGTGCCATTTTAATTTATTCCTTCTTCCCAGGCCTTGGTGCTGGGAGACTTGGTTGCGGTCGACTACAGTTCATAGTCAAAGTAATCTGCTTTTGCTTTTTGTTGTACACACTAAGCCGCTTCATCAATACACATGACAGAGTGAAAAGCCGTGTGTTTCAGATTCACTGTTAAAATGTGTGGAGAGGATTTTTTTTATCTGCAAGAGGGGATTGACTCTATCTTGTGTTTAAATCTTTTTGCTCCCACTGTATAACCCCCATTCTCAGTTGTCTGTGTATGTATAAGTGTGTGTGTGTATAAGTGTGTGTGAGTGTGGAAGAGAGAGAAACAGAGCAAAAGAGAGAGAGCGAGAGATCAGATGAGATTTGATGGATGAAGGAAAGAAAATTCTCGTGGGAAAACTTTGCTGAACTCCCGCCTGGCCTCTTTCAGACACACATTGTCTCTTTTCTTTTCGTAAAATCGGTGTCGCTTTTTGCAGCCGCCATCGTGTTAGTCTCAGAACAAAATGCAAAGACTTCAGAGGCAGTGAGTGATGAGACACGAGCAGACTCGCCGTTTTCAGTCGCCTCGGCATTTACGTTACAATTACCTACTGATTTACCTACCATCGGCTGATTGCAATTCCAGTCTCCAAGGAGTAGCTCATTCATTACCATCTATCCCTACTAAACTCTAGCTGTGAATAAAATGTGCATATTGTCAACAAGTCAGCAGCAACCATGACATCGTCCGTGACTGGCGCAATTTGCCCTGGGTGTAATTTCTTTTTATTTTCTTATTTATTTGCCCCACTAGGAAGTCAGGAGCGCCGTGTCACAAAATCAATGTGTTTGATCACCATGAAATTTGGTGTCACCATCGATGTTGGCTAGAGCAGTGTTCCCCAACCCAATCCGCAAGGACCACCTGTCCTGCAGGTTTTGGTTTCAGCTCTGTTCTTTAACACCTGATCCATTTAAGGGCTTCATGCTGATTGGTTGAGGCAGATCTACCTGAACAGCGTGTGCAGGAATATGTGTGGGCCTAGGTTGGGTCAGGTGTACAAGAGCAGAGCTGACCAAAACCTGCAGGACAGGCGGTCCTTGAGGACTGGGTTTGGGAACACTGGGATAGAGGATGAAGCTTGGCAGTGACCCAATGACCCTCCCTCTAGTGCCACCAGCAGGCCAACTGGGGCATCTGCATTCAAAATAACATGCTTTTTTTTTTTAAGACATTGCTGCATGAATCTTGGGACTTTTGGGCCTGTTGGTGGCGCTGTCGTGGGCCAAGCAGTTTAATTTGTGTGGATGCTGGATATCAGTGTAGAAATGCATCACTCTCCAAAGACTCGTCGGTTTTGGCCAAGCAGTATTTGAGATATTGAGCATGAAATGTGTTGCCCTGTTGGCCTGGTGGTAGATGGACCCCAATCCATAGATCCTCCTTGATCTTTGATCCTAGGACAAAAAATAAGTGTTTGATCCACTCTGTTGGTTTTCTTAAGTCTCCTGACCCGGTTTCACAGAGCTGGTCTTCATTAATATCATTAATAATGAGTCCAGTATCATGGAAACATTGTGCAGCGTCCGCAGGGTTAACTTTTCCTGCATGTTACGAATCCTCTAACCTGATGAATGCTAAATGTTTATGTTCCTCATTCCAAAAAGAAATGCAATTCAAGTTAATGAGCCCATATCATGCTTTTTTTTTTGTGTGTGTGTGCTAAACTTGCTTTTTGTTAGTAAACTGGAAAATGTGCCTCGCCTTTGGCAATTTACTACCTTCAGATTAGGCATTTAAGATGCGGAACACCCCGCCCCCTGTTCATTTTCTGTTACAAAGGAAAGAACAAAAGCCCAATTCCCTTCTAGCACCTTCTCCCCTAGTTTTTTTCTCCTTCTCCTTCTTCTTCCCAGAGCCACAGTACACAGAGAAACCACAGTACACACACCATGCCACAACTTCAGCAGTTGCCAACAGACCAGCTCTCACCAGCAGAATATCCTGCTAATTAGGACTGCTAATTAAATTATGTGACAGGTTAAAGTCCTTAAAGCAAAAGTGGCTAGACATATGTTGCTCAAATAACAAATGATAATTGAAAATATTACATATTTTGTCAGAAAACATTACATGCATTTAATCTGCACCCTGAATAAGCCGGACTCTCAAACAGCAATCAACAGTTACACATACACATCCAGTTTGCAAAGGCAAATTAATTAATTTGACTGAATTCAGAGGAGCTATACCCATTTCTCCATATCTATTCATTTTGACAAACACATTCTAGTAACAGGGAGAAGAGGAGAAAATATCAAAACATGTTCTCTGCTCCACGCTGCAATGCAATTGCATGCTTTTCATGCTGATGTGACTCAGAGGAATACAGCGTCACATGACTGAGACCTAAATCAAAGAGTCAGTAATGGAGTGTGAGAAATGCATTCTTATTGCCCTGATCTAGATTTTAGCAGGAGATGCACAATTACGCACCCATCATGTTACAAAGAGCATAATAGACCATTTTTAATCGACTCGATACAAAGTTAATTTCCGTCGTGGAGACCAGCTTCTGCGCTTTCTTCAATCGTTTTCCACGCTCCTTTTGGCAGGCACACATCATGAAAGATGTTTGGAAGTTAATAAGCCTTTGTCAATGTCAGACACCAAGGACATTAAACTTGTTCATATATTTTACACTAATGAAAGTCATGGAGTCTCTGTGGTGTCTCTGTGGAGGCATTAATGAGATCTACATGAACTATTTACTATTCCATCTTACTCGCTCTATGGAAAAGCCTTGGATTAGAGCCACCCACGATTCATCTGAAGATGTTTACTTTTGTTGAGTTTTTGTGCTGTCAAGTTGAGTCAAACAGCCGAGGATATTTGTTTGTTGAGCTGTTGGGGGTCTAAAACCGAACCATAAAAAAAGAACCATTCACCACACAACACACAGCGTTACACACACATCCACTGTATGAGCTGCGTCTAACCACACACTGAGCTGATGAATTAATGAGTACAATTAAAGTATTTTTGGTTTGTTTTAAATAGTAAACTAAGTAGACGTTTGCCTTGAGTATTTGTTGATTTCATGTTGTTAACCCAAATCTGAATGACAAAAAAACAAAAACCGTAATGCAAACCGAACCATGGGTTTATTGAGCCGTTGCACTGCTCGTCGTATGTAATATTCTCTTCATTGTCGTAGTCTCTCAAGATAAATGTGTGATTCCTGCAATTTCCACATCAAAAGACTATGTCTGCTTTGCCATCGCGTAAGTCCCACTGGACACCAGTTCTTGAAACGTAGCTACTGCCAGCTGTCTGCGGTGGAATGATGTGTTTTTATTTAGTCAGTTATTTTTGTCATTTCTGCTTTATTTGACAGTGACAGCAGAGAGAGAGAGAGAGAGAGAGAGAGGGGAGAGAAGGGATGACAGGCAGCAAAGGGTCCAGGTGGGATTCGAACGCCAGTCCAGCTCAGCCTTAACATGTGGTACGGGCTCTACCAGGTGAGCCGCCAGGTTGCCCCTAAAGATGTGTTGTTTGATCGGTTTCATCAGCCTTGAAATGTGGTTACAAATTACACTTTGTCTAGATGGTAATACTTGTCATCTTTGGTGACTCATGAAGTTGAATTTTCATAATATATATAACTGTCAAAATGAGAGAGAAGATCCAGGATTTACATTCTGAGTTTTGCAGATTTCCAGATGCACTTTCTCATTCAAACGGTTATATTCTGAAACTTCAATGGTCTGTGTACAAAAAAAAGTATGACCATGACCTCCTTATGTGAAACTCTGTAACCTGTTCATATTTTAGTTAGAACTATGTTTTTGAGAGCCATTTTGTGAATTCAATATGCATGAATGTGGAGGTAAAAAACCAAAGATTTGTGTTAAAGTTAAGCTCCAGATGAACCTCAGTTCCCCTTCCATTACTGTGACAACTCAAGTGAACTTTCTCAGTGTATTGACTTACACTGAGCTCAACAACATACACAGGCAGATGGGTCACTAAACCTCTATGTGGCTTTAACCCCTGTGAAAGTTTCCTTTACATTTCTCCTTAAGTAGCTTCAAACTTATAAAAAAACAAACAAAAAAAAAACAAAACATTTGTTTCCTAACTTGTGGCACATTGTCACGTCCATATTGTGTCTCTGCTGGCTGAAGCTTCACTGAGGCTCCATCTGCTTGTCTTTACACACATCTCCCTGTGATTCGACTGGACATATTTGGGATCTTTGGAAACATTTGGATCTCCACTCAAATTTAAAATAAAGTTCTATGGATTTGAATCCGCTGTTGAAATCAGGGTGCAGTCCTGCGCTGCATCAGGCTGGTGAGCAACGAGCATGACGCCAGTTAAATTAGCCCGCCTCAGACTGGTGCATTCATCTTAAGAAGCATGCTACTTAACACACATCACATATCAAGAGAGAAAATCACCATCAGCTGCGTGCTGCTCAACACTCAGCTGTGGCTCAGCACTGCACCTCCTGCCACGCCGGCTCGCTCTCTCCAAATAAACCATTTTGTTTAATTGAGCTGAAAGATTTCTGCTCAGTGTGACTTTGCATGGTGGTGTTAACATGCAGCTGCATACGTTACAGAAAAGACTACATATGTGTGCGTGTTGCTGCATGTTTACATGATATGTCTCACAACAATTGCGTTCAAGCTGTGCAACACCCCATACTGTTGTATAGGCGGGCTCTTCATTTAACAGGAAGCTAAACTTGTGTGATGCTTGTATTGTCAGGGTTAGTTACTGCAAAGCTGTGCTCACATCAAGATGTGTGTGTGTGTGTGTGTGTCGAAAATGACCTCTCTTAACTTATCACTGCCTCATATCTGTCATCACCCTGTAAAAGGAAACTCTGCTGCATTTCCAAATACTAGTAATGTAAATATATCTGTCACAGTCTCAATATCCATCTGCAAACTGATATTTTGCCATTTCATGCATCTGTTCCTTGTGCCATGAGCTTCAGTCTGTGAAATCCCACCCACTGTTTTCTGCAGTTACATTTACATCTTGTTTATATTACACTCAGTTCTTTTAAATTACCTTTCTCTACAAACAAAGGGCAAACAGTTGCAACTACAATAGTTTGTTGTCTGAATTTTATACCATATTTGTCATCCACTGAGATTTGAGCATTTTTATAATTTAATAACTGTATTGAACATGCTTGTTTTATGGTAGTTTTTACTAACACAATTCAGAGAGGCTGCGTGGGCTTTACCCTTGCCTGTAAGCTGTGACCTGAGTTGACTGACATGTTTTTTCAAACTCAGCATGTAGCGGCTGTAAATGAGATCGGCTCTGTTGCCTGACAGAAAAAGTTAAGGCTCGGATCAAATTCTCACAGTTTAGAGACATTTTGCACACCCCAGGATAATGGAAATTGCTGTTTTAATGAGAAACTGCATATTAGCCTATAGTTTGGTGTCCCTTTAAGGAATTACCGCCGCTTTGGTCATGTTAATATATTTCTGGCCTGGGGAGGACCGGGTTCTTTTGACCCTGCACCTCGTACACAACTGACACCAAGAGCAGAGGCTGGATGGAGCATAGCGGTCACATCTGGAGCCCCCTGGATATCGGCTCTGTTAACAACAGAACCACATGGGAAGATTTGCGCTGGCTTTGTGTTGGCAGCGGGCCAACACAGGCTGTCATTTTTAACAGGATCTTGCTGGCATTGCAACTTGAACGCAATGTATGTGTTATGATTAAGGCTGTCAAGTGATAAATTGTTTAAATCACCTTAATCACAAGGTGGATTAATCATGATTAATCACATATTTAAAATGTATTAAATTACTTGCTTGCTTACCCATTTCACTGCTGCATAGTGTCGGCGTTTTGGAAATCTTATATGTTTCTATGATAGATTCCCAGATGCAAACAGTGTGTTGTGATGTTTTTAAGCCCATTGTCTTGAACAGCACTGATGGGCTGACAGTCTGTGGCAGGGATCCTCAAAGTGCAGCCCTCAAAAACGTTTCTGGTGGCCCTTGACTTAAGGTGACATGATGAAATACTGCATTATATTTGGTTTGGTTCAATGCAGTTTTAAAACAACCTACATCACACAGTACTTTTCTTTTAAGAATAGTAAAACTGCGCCCCCTGGGCTAGGCTGGTTGCATGGCAGCTGGGCATCTGGTGAGTCCTGTAAGACTCGCCTACTCGCGAGACAGATTTCATCATCATTGCAGGTACGTTTGCTGGTTAGCAAAACGGAGCGTTTACTTTGTTGTTCCTCACGAGTCGGATAAAGTGATGTGTCTAGTATGCAAGCAGGTGAACGCAGTTTGCAGAGTTTAACATAAAACGCCATTATAATACCAATCATGAAATGTGTGACAAGTTCACGGGTGAGGAGCGCACAACTAAACCTGAACAATTTCAGTGAGGCTTACCTGCCCTGCAGTCAGTTTTCACAAACCTGTTTTAACCTCAATAACTACAGATTGTGTTTATTTTACATTTCCAGCTACAGTCCATTTCATAAACATAAACTATAAGTATGCACCTTTATCATTAAAACATCTGCAAATGGACAAATGGGATTTTTTTTCTCCTTTAGAAAACACCACTTACTACTGTATGCTCACATGATTCCCAACTAGCATGACTTTTAGTTTCATTGGCTATTAAAGAGAGGATTTGCTTTGGAATTATTTTGTGTCGTATTTTTTCTTGGGCGGCCCTCAATCCACTGTCGGGACCTTAAATTGGCCCTCAGTGGTCAAACCTTTGAGAGCCACTGGTTTAGTGACTGCACTGGTCACTTTTGTTGTGTCGACAGATTTGCCCCTTTCGCTCTCCACACGTGTGGTGTAACGAGCTGCTCAACACACCACGACACTGGAAGCGCTAAAAAAACAAGTTTGGCATTTAGCTGATATTTTAAACTCATTGTGCTGTGGCAGGACGACATTTCAGTGTTTCAGTCTGACCATGTGACTTTATTTCTGTGCAGAGATCCACTGAGAGGCTTCTTTAAAGACTAATAGACCTGTGGTTGTCTTGTCATTCATTTGGTCTGTTATCAGTGCTGAGCAGCTCGGCACTGGCAGCATGAGCTGTGTCATGACTGACGTCGAGGGGGGTTCAGGCCCAAAAGTGGGTCACAGATCAATTTTGTGTCAATTTAATTTTTCAAACGTGTTTAAGTCCTCAAATTAATCACATGCAAAATAACAATAACGTATGAACTCTACAGACACACTTTGCCTGGATCAACAGCAGCTGCAGCTGCAACAAGAACAAGTGCCCTCGCTGGCTTGGATCTAACTTTAGCCTGTTTGTCACCAAATGATCACCTGAAGTGATGTCTGTTCTTCACACAGCGGCGGGACTCAGCTGGGCTGCTCTTGTGCTCTTTTTCCACCTCAAGTGTGACTTCAGTGCAAAATGGCCTCCATGGGAACAAGGGCCCTGTTTAATTGGCTGTTTTAACATGCCCTCCCCAGTTCCCCTTCCATTACTGTGACAACTCAAGTGAACTTTCTCAGATTGACTCTCCGAGGGCCGAGGGAGCGATTCAACAATGATGCAGACTCCGGGTGTGTTTGTAAATTCACTGCAGTGCTCTCTTGACATCTGTAAATGTCCAGTGTTGGGTGCGGTGGTGTTTGGATGTTCAGAGCACCGTGCTCTCTGCATATACAAAGCACACGCTGACCACTCCAGCTGAGGTTTGTCAGAGCGTCCCAGCCTTCCTCACAATGGCTGATGTTATGGTAAAACACGCCGACTGGGTCATTTGGCAATCTGCAGAAGATGTACATTAATCATGTTCACTGTGTAAGGCTAACAACACCTAGATAAGTTTATAAAGCCCAAACTGGTTGATGTCAGGGCTGCAGCGAGCTCACCAGCCAGCCAGAAAACTCATAATGATGTTTCTGTGTCCTATCTTGACAAACATATTTCTTGTTTGAAAATTTCAAAATAATTCTGTTCCCTGCCACACTCAGATGGGATCAGCAGGACGTCAGAATTTATGAATGCAGCCTACACGAGCAAATCTGGCCCAGGATGCATTGTGATCATTCATTCACCTCCTGTGCATGACCCACGGCGGCAGAACAGAACAATATATACATGCAAGAAAACCAACTTCATTATGACAGTCATCAGCTTTTATTACTCAGAGCTTTGTGTAATATTTATATTATCATTATTTAGAAAAGGAGCCTTTCCTGAAGAAAATGTGTCAGTTGACAAGCTTATTAGTTTTGCTTTGCATATTTGATCAACATGTCATCAGGAGCGTTTAGAAATTTGAATGGAGCCTCAGCTGTACACTGCGGCTGAGTTATAAACACAATGGGAGGCGATGGAGCGTCATTAGCTTCCATGAATTTTATAACTCATAAACAATGCATGTCATCAGTATGAGAGTGAGCTAGTTTGATAAGCATACCATAATGATATTTAATTTGACTTGATAATTTAATTTGATTGGATATTTGATCTGACTTTATGTGATTTGAATGGAGCTTCGGCATTGTGTGTAAGGTCTTAATGACAGTCAGTGCATCACAATGGGCATTGATGGAGCTGCTTTGAATGTCATGTAATTCATAACTCATAAAATCAGTATGAGAGTGAGCAGGTCATACTGAGCATTTAAAAATTTGAATGAGGTTCTATTGTGCATAGCTGTTGACTTACAAATACAATGGGAGTCTGTGTAATTCTGTGTAATAAAACAAATCATATCATATGTACAAAAGCATATCTACAAAAAATTCAACACATAGCATATAAAATGTATTTGCAGCATAAAAAAGTTTCTGGGAAGTAAAAAAAAACTGCAAATCTGCAATAATTAATTGAATTTGCAAATTTATGCAAAATGTGTGAATTTGCCCGGTGTGACATATGGAACAGTTTGAGTCAGCTGAGTGGATTTTGACTTACAGACGAACACAGAAACGTACAGAATAATAATTAAGCAAGCGAGATAACAAATTATTTTTATTTAAGAACAAGTCTGTCCCATTTCAAATTCTGCGCTCCGCTCCCCTATGAGTGGCCTCGTCTCATGATGTATTGTGCTACATATCACAGCGCCAAGCATCAAGGGAGAGTCAAGGAGAGCCAGTGAAATGACTAATGAAACAGGGCCAAGGTCTGCTGGCTCTGATAATCACCACTTCATCTGACAGCTGAATAATAATCACATTTTACAACTGCTCATTGATTCTTTAATTGTCTTGACACGCAGAAAGGGTTCAGACTGAACTGTGGCCCTCCGCTGACCGCCGAGCCACACTCCTGTCAATTAGGCATGCAACTAATGATCACTGCCATTGCTGATTAATCTGTTGATGACTTATTCGATTCAGCAGGTAATCGTTTTGTGTGTCAAATGTCAAAAATAATAGCAAATGCTCGTCAGAACAGAGCTCAAAGGGATGCCTTAGTCTGACTGGCAGGCAAAAAAAAACCAACTCAAATTTTATAATATGAGCAGAGAAAAGTAAGCAAGTCTTTGTAATCTTAGTGAACCTGAAAGCAGCAAATGTTGGGCATTTTTACTTAATAAATTATTTTTAAAAACGATGATAAACTAAAACGGTTATTTTTCAGCACTAATGTGAATAATATCAGTCTTCTTTAATTGGCGCTGCAGATCTAATGCACAGTTTTGGCTGTCAGCAGCAATTCATTAGTCTCAGTAGCTCTCTTTTGGTGAAAAAGCTTTGTAGCTTTACGAGCATCTCCCAAGTGTTTTGGAGCTTCATCAGCTGATTCCTAACAATACCGGCCAGCGTGTCTAAGTGGATTGTTTCCCATCCACTCCGCTGTGGAGAGTTGGAAACCACCCGGGGCGTTTTGGGGGGGGCCGTGGTGCCAAGTAGAGCCAATCCACTAAAATCCCTCCACATTAACACATTGTTCACATGCATGAGAGCTGGAGCTTCTCTGTGTGTGCTGGAAGTTTCCTCGTCCAAATGCTGGCTCCTAACCAGAGGACAGAGACGTCACTGATGTGAAGCCTCGCTCTTTATTCGCACCAATGTTTAGCCAGGGTTTATTTTTTTAATGCATTTGAAAATAAACTGCTTTGGAAGTGGGCTAATAGCTCCTCTCTGGAAGTTCCTGATCAATTTTTGGCTTAACACAAAACTGAAAAAGTGAAATAAAAGCGTCAGCGTCTCTGTTTATTACGGCGAGTCAAGGCCCGCCTCCAGGGAGCTGCGACTGCGGAGAGAAGCAGATTGACACAAAGCTCCACTGGAACTTCCAGTGTGACACAATTTACAGGTAAAATGTTGTCAGCCAAATGATCAGAGGCCAAATAACCAACTGATAAGAGAATTTAACACCTGTGCAACTTAAAAGTGACATTTTAACTGTATTTATGTACATGTGGGATTTAGTTTTTCATTTAATTTTACATATTTATTTGGGACAGAGCACATTAATAAACATACAAAATACAAGATGTAAACATGCTGAAGTTAGCAGGAATGCTAATTTACATCGGCAGTCCCCCCAGGTAACAAAAAACACAAGCAATATAAGTAACAATATGCAAATACAAATATACACATACATAAATAGAAAAAGACAAGCTTGTAGCTGCCATCAGAGTCAGTGATGCAGTTTCTATTTCTATTTTTAGTTTAAGGCTACAGTAATAATAAAGTTAACATGTTATCAACATGATAGCCCTAACTAATTATCAGTGAGTTTAACAGCTTATAATCTTCAAGGTTAAGGGATGATGTGAGCTGTATTTTTGTGTTTGTGAGGTATCTGTTTACTGGTCACCCACCATGAGAATCCACTGAGACTCATTTTATGATTTTAGGTATTTTATTTTATCCAGTTCTGATGGCCTGTTGACACCATGGATGCACAAAATAACCAAAAACAACGCCTGGTGTTCCTGATTTAACCGGACTTAAAAAAGAGTTTTAAGGCTTGCCATGAGCGTGTGTGTTCCAAAACCCGCCCGGCACACACCACTTTGCTGACTCCTCCAGCCCGGCACATATTCTAGATAAATCATTTGGATTATTATCACAATGTTGAAAGTTCAGTGTGGAAGATGATCTCCTCGCTCATGCCTAAAACCTCATTCCTGTCATCATCCACGCTCGCCTTTAGCCAATCACTTGTAAGCTGTCAACCTCTAAAAGTGCTGTAATCTCAGCACCGCGGCTGTTATGTTGCCCTCCTCCACCTGGTTACCATCTCAAGTAGAGACGCCTGGTTCCTCTCCAGTAAATCCTCTGATCTGAAGTTTCCCTCACATGAAGACGTCCCACCACCACCACCACCAGTGTCTAGAGGCTCAGGGGACAGCGGTGGATCTACCATGGTGGCATGAACGGGCAGCTGCCACCCTAAAAATTAACCTTACCACTCCGGCTACCACCCCAGTTTGGGCAGTCTAATAGAAAATAAATTAAAAAATAAATGTTGCAGGTGGTTTATAAGACTTTGTAGACAATTTACAAGAATGAAATTACACTGTCCAAGAGCGAGTGAATGTGGCATAAGATGTAGTGTTAGGTACCATTCCTCATTTTTCAGAGTGACTAGAACTGTGTCAGGCTAGTGGCTCTGAATTCAAAGGGTTTATGGTTAGAATTAGCAAAAGTGATGATCTCTTTCTTTCTATCTATCTGTCTATCATCTGTCTATTGATGTATTTATCTAAAAACCCGTAACATTTCCATGCCATCCTTCAGCCCCCCCATAAATATTTCCCCAAAGCCGCCCCTTCCCATGGTGATCTACTTCCTGCTGGGGTCTTAGCACCAAAGGATATTTCTATTTTTATTTCTATAAGTTACACGTTTGGCTCCGCCCACTCTCCTTGGCCACATGGAGCGTGCCTACAGCCAACTGTGATCCTGTGAGTGTGTGAGCGAGTTTCATGTATGGCTCATGGAGGTGGTTTGAATTTAAAAATACACACACACACACACACACACACACACATATGTATACATACATTCAGACACCCACCAGTGCAGGAGTAGAGTGTGTGTGTGTGTGTGTGTGTGTGTGTGTGTGTGTGTGTGTGTATTGCAGACTGCCTGTGGCATCCCATCACTTCCCACTGACTGAGGAGAGGCTCGGGCAGCCGGTGAAGCCTGGCGAGCTCACACATCATCAACATTACTGCTCAGTGCTCATCTTCGCACTCCATACCTGGAGACAGGACACACTTGGCGCTCACACACAGCACTGACCTACTTTCTGTGATAAAAAGCCTGACAGTCTGTGCTCGGAGTCGGCTGCTCTTTGCCGCTCGGAGGAGGAAGGAGTCCAACTGGATGGTCTGATCGACAGCGGGAGAGTGCTATTGGACGCCAGAGGAAGAGAATTGACCACGAGGAGGATTGGTAACTGTACAAATGACTGCAATTGTGAGTCGATCGCGATCAGATGAAAGCCACTTTGACCCCCCCCCCTTAACATTTACATTTCAATTTTAGGCTCTTAGCTGACACTCTCTCCTGCCCAAATGTACATTAAGTGCCACAATAGAATAAGCCTCCATTTCTTGATTTGCTAAAATTTACAGCACAGGCAATGGAGTCTGTTACTGTAAAAATAAAAAAATTTAAAAAAAAATGGAAGAAGAAAATCCAGCCAGTCTCAGTTTGTCATTTGGCTCCATTCTTCTTTCTGCCTCTTACTGTTTAAATAAAAAAGTGTTTAATCTACCAGCCAAACTGTGCCGCAGGTTTTTGAATGACTCTAAATGTGCGTCCCTTTGACCAGACTTCAAAAGGTATGATGAATATGTGTGTGTGTGTGTGTGTGTGTGTGTGTGTGTGTGTGTGTGTGTGTGTGTGCTTCTATTGTGCTGATTAGCCAAACCTAAGTCCCAACTCTTCCCAAAACTTCATGATACTGATACTGAATACATTGGCGAGAGTGGAGCACTGCAGATATATTCACACCAAAGACATCTATTGTCCATCCATCTCAACCAATCTGTCATGAATGGTGGATATAAATCTGTATAAACTCTGATGCATTTGTCGCTGTTTTTTAACCCCAAGCTGTATGCTTATAGACCCACAGTGCCTAGATAAATCTACCTTTGTTGTGTTCAAAATTGGAGGCAGAAAGCTGAACTCTTATTACACTTACACTTATTATCCTCAAACCTATTAGGAGGAGGCAGTGGGGGAAAAAAAGGAAATATGCTTCCTTCATGTGTGATGTTCTGCAATAAAAAAGCGCGACACTTCTCAAGAGTAGCAAAGCTGAAAAATATGACTGTGGATTGCCTCTGCTGTGGTTTCTGCCAACACCGCCGCCGCTCCCAGTCTGTAGACCTGGGATATATTAAAACACTCTTTTGGGCTGGAGGCATTGTCTTAGTCTTAGCATCCGCTGCCAAGATGGTATCTGCACACACAGGGGGATACCTGCTCGGTACACAGCCCCAGAAAAAGCTGCAGGCTTTCTGAATGGATGCTGGAGCAAGTACAAGGCTCACAGCACCAAACACTCGGCCCTCCTTTACTGCCCTGGATATGATATGTTCTCATTTAATTTCCATTTTTTCATGCTCTGTGTTAAACAAAGAGCTCTCAAAGAAAAAAGGATGTTGTTGGCCACTGAAGTGACTGATCATCCTGTTCCCGCTTCCGCTGAAATGGACAGAGCGTCTTTTTCCGCTTTACAGCTGTCGCACTGAATGGAGATTTCTGCTCACATTGGCGCTGCCGGGCATAAGACGCTGTTGCCAGAATCCACATAAGAGGCCTGTCTATATGGGAGACCACCAGAG
>OMLB01048863.1:0-14182 GCA_900302555.1 Myripristis jacobus | reverse complement strand
GTGTATACTCCTGGCAGGACACTCAGGTCTGCTGACCACAACCTGTTGACGGTTCCCCGCACTAGACTCAGAACTCGTGGAGATCGAGCCTTTGAGTCAGCTGCACCTAGATTGTGGAACGCTCTCCCCCAGACCCTGAGAGCTGCAGAATCTGTTGTCAGTTTTAAAAAGCACCTTAAAACCTATTTGTTTAGGCAGGCGTTCCTTTCGACCTGATGCCCAACTGTGTTAGTGTGCTATCTTGTTTGAATGTATGCTTGTATGCTTCCTTGTTCTGTTGTTTGAATGCAATTATGTTTGTTGTATTTCCCTTAATCTTTGGAAAGCACTTTGTGAGCTTTCTCTGTGAAAAGTGCTATATAAATAAAGGTTACTTACTTACTTACTTATTGCTATAACATGAAATTATGGATTTAAAAAGATATTTCAACCTTACCAGACAGCAGTATCATCCCTTCTGTAGCCATATTTACTTCCTATTTGGACAAATATCATTGGCAGACTTCAAGTCAGGTGACGCTGGAACTTGTTGTTGATTGGTTTGATGTATAGCTCTCCATAGCGTTTGCATGAGTCGTTTATCAAATATAAGTTCAGTTTTCAAAAAAACATGATCGAAT
Organism: Myripristis jacobus; assembly: GCA_900302555.1. Classification (NCBI taxonomy): domain Eukaryota; kingdom Metazoa; phylum Chordata; class Actinopteri; order Holocentriformes; family Holocentridae; genus Myripristis; species Myripristis jacobus. Next base: position 13,562 of record OMLB01048863.1, on the reverse strand, counting down.
TGAGGCTGCCAACAAACAGAAACTTTTTCAGAAAAAAATGTATTAATATACTGTGAAAAAAGCAGTTACTCTATTGCTGAGGATTGATCATTTCAAAAACAAAAGCAGATAGCATCCTTCGGCCCACCGTCTAATCTTTCTGTAACCAGATTGAGAAAAAAATGACCATTTGTTTTGTACAGTTTTGTACAGTTATTTAATAAACATTTCAATAATTTGAACACTCAAATGTAGTTGTGTAAAAGTCATTTGGATGGACAGGAGTGGTGGCATTTTAACAACACAATGATGTAAAAGAAAGTCAATGCAAATAAAGCCATTTGTACTTTTTTTTCTTCCCCTTGCCCATTGAGATTCGATAAGAGAATCGTTAAAGAATTGAATCGATAAGCAGATTTGATCATGGAATCGGAATCGCTAAAATCTTATCAAATCCCATCCCTACAGCTGATGGTGGAATATCTAGGGGGGAAAAATTTTCACCAACTGACTTGTTCGAGCAGTGGCATCCTGTTACATTACTATTACAGTACCATGCTGGAATTCTGGAATTCTGGCAACTTGGCAAATAATTTTAAACAAGTTGCCATAAACTAGTGAGTCATCTCTGACTCAGCTCTGTATTTTGAGAAACAAATCCATTGACTACTGTTACTCCCTCCATTCTGGCCTCAGCAGTATAGTATAGTATAGTATATATCTGCTTCATCTGTGATTGAATTTATACATTATAAATTGCTAATGTGGCAGATTTGCACAAGAAATCAAAATCATCTTTATTGTCATCAACATTCAATTGTGAATAGCGTGTGAGAATTCTTTCTCTTCCTCTTACTTTACTTTTAGTCCTCCTCTTCATTTACCTTTTCCCTGACAGGTCTCCTCCTGTGACTTCACCAGACTGCTGTTATCACCATGGCTATTATGTGCCATTAGGACTCATCATAACGTTTCTCACCTCTCTCTCATCATCCTGCTTGTCCTCATCACCGTCAGTGCAAGGTCCCTGTAGACCATAGACAAACAAACATGCTTTGCCCTCCCTGACTTCTCTGGGTTGCAAAAATGTTGTCCTCAAACCAACCTGGGTCAGACTCTGTGTGGATATCAGCGTAGTTAACAGTTAACCTTGCACTGTCAAACTTTTCCTCGAATGACACGGTAACAGTATGCTGTGAGAAGCAGTTATTTAATTTTTTGGTGCCTCACTGACTTTTTTTCACACTCTAGACTTTTAGCAGACATTCTTTTCCTGAGTCACTTGAGCAAAGAAAGCTTTAGTATGATACTATATTTATCTCTGTAAGTTTAATCCTTTTTTCTGCCTTTTTCCACATGGATGTCAGTGGTCAGAGGTTGTGGTCAGCTACAAAGCAGCAACCCTGGAGTGGAGCACAATTTGAGTTTAAACACAGGGGTTTGAACTCAGGTCCTCGGTTGGAGGAATACAAGCAAAATGGTACTGAAATTTGGTTCTTGTTTATTTCACAGATGCTAGCTCAGTTATAATGTTGGCTTGGCAATGCACAGTGGTCTATAGAATAAGACAATACCAGACTTGTCAGTCATGGATTGAATAACATATGAAGCCCAAATGACTGATAAGCAAGAAAGCGCTCTAATTAAATCATTAACCAGAGAACTATCAAATCTGATACACACATCAGCTTATTTATTTTGTAAATGTAATTTTGACATTCAACTGACACTTTAATGTAGAGCTATTTACAACCAGTGGGCAGGTGGAGGTTAATTGTCTTGCTTAAAGTGATAGTTAGGGTTCTTAGGCATGTAGTGTATTTGCAGGTTCATGCTGGTGTTATACGTCCATCTAATTTTGGTTTGCCAAACAATATTTCCGCTATTTTGGAAACCAGCTGGCTCAAAGTGAAACTAAAACAAGCCTGTATTGTTGTGCATCCTTCAAACCAATTTTCTTCTTAATTTCTTCTTCTTCTTGATTTCTTATTTTAATACTTGATTTAAGAATTTACTTGATTTTTTGTGTGTGTGTTTTTAAATGTGCTATATAAATAAAAGTGACTTGACTGTCCACTGTCACTCGGTTCTGTAAACTCACCCCCTGCTGGAAGGCTGCTGTGGCAGGAGCAGCAGGGCTCAAGTCTGGCAGCTCTGCTCCTTTTATGGCGAAGTTGGACAGCAGCAGGTGAGTTTGTGTTTCTTAGCATTTGTTTTCCCAGAGGTAGAAAAAAGTGGGCTGACTGACTGTATCTGTATCTGAGTCTACGATAATGATTTAAATAGTTTTTGGTGTGATGTTCTGTTCTTCATCAGATCAAACTCTGTTCTTGCAGTATAATGATGCTTCACTTAATTCGACATATGTGTGTGTCTCAGAGTGACACTTTATTTCAATTAAAAACTCAATATTCTTAATATTTTCAATACTCAGTATCTTCAGTATTCATCAGTTCTAGCTGCTCACCAATGTTTTTGCCACAGGCATACATTGCTCATTACCTTATACTAGGCCTAAGGCTACCTTATAAATACCTACCTGAGGAAGAAAAAATACAAAAGCAGTTTAAATATTTGCTCATGTAGTTCATAGTAATTAGTTAATAATAAAGTGTTAATGCAGGTAGCCAACAGCCATCCAACATTAAAGCCTGTAGCCTGCACCCCACCCCACCACCACCCTCCCAATTAAAGCAGTCTGGAGCCGGGCCTGCCTTGGACCCATATATGAGGAAAAATCTGCCCTCATATACTGTTAGATTCAATCAATCTGTGATGTTGAAAGCCTTCCAGGGGTTATTTTTTTCAATGAATGTTAACTTCCCATTAACTGGGTCTGTTTTCCCTCAGCCTGCTTTGTGCCCTTCTTTTTCATTCAGTCAGTGTTTTTGTACATTTCTCAGAGGTTCATAATTAGGCCCTTTTGCATCCAAAACAAGAGTAAACCCCTTAAGAGTGTAAGATGGTTACTACATAGAGACAGATGCATAGATAGATAGATAGATAGACAGATACATTTAATTGTAAAGAAATAAACCTATATAGATAGATTTGTTTAATGGGGAAGAATAATTGAGAACAAGGCTCTCTGCCACAATGGCAGATTGGAGGAACAGAGGATTGAGCAAATCTTATCTTTTACTTGGTTCTAACGCATTCAGAATATTGCTTGTATTGCAGTGTTTTGGACATAAAAAAGGAGATACTCTTGGAATAAACTAACAACTTAATCATCTGTGTTCCTTCCAACCGTGAGGAGGATAGTAGTTTTCCTCACCAAGGGTGTTTTGGTAATAGATGAGTACATGGATGCAGCTAGGGACGTGGAAGCCAGCCCAGTATAATAGAGCTTAGAGGAGAAGGCAACTAAAGCAGAATGACAGAGACATGGGTTTGGGGGCGATCCAGTGTGGGTATGAGTGTGTGCATGTGTTTTTATGTGATGGGTGAGAACAGTCAGTTCACATTTCTGTGTGTGTGTATATGTGCGTGTGTGCAAAGATGGTGAAGTGTCTTGGCTTTCGATTATATGGCCAGAGACCACAGGCTAGAGTGTGACATCTCCATCCAACATCTACCTCCCAGCTGTACCATCTAGAGCCAAAATCATCGCAGTCCAACATGTACCTCCCAGCTGCACCATCCCGGGCCAAAGTCATCACAATCCAATATGTGCCTTCTGGATATAGCTTCCAAAGCCAAAGATATCAAAATACAGCTTGTACCTCTCCGCTCTACCATCTTAAGAGACTCTTCAATCCAGTAATTACCCTCCAGCCATGCTGCACAATGCCAAAAATATCAAAATAAAACATGTACCTTTCAGCATTCAACACCCGACAAGCCAAACACGCTTCGACCCTGTGGTTTCTCGCGTCCCCGTTCAGAAGCCAATAAATGTCCACACCAAGCAGGTGCCTTCATACTCCACAACTAAAGCTTAAGATGAAAAATAGCCCTCCAGCCATCCCATCCAAAGCAAACGTCATAAAAACATCATGTAAAAATGTGCCTCTCAGTTCTAGCATCTAAAGCGAGGGACAGTTTTGGTCCAGTAATTACCAGCAGGCCACTCCAACTACTGCCTGCCAGCTCCTCCATCTGATGAACACACAGACATTAAAGTTGCGTCTGCAGTTGCCACCTAAAACTGAAGACATCACAACACACATGTATCCTCTGGTTGACTCATTTAAAACCAGCGCACTGTCACCTCAACATGGACCTCCTGGGTCTTACATCTAGCAAAACAAACACACCACAGTCCCACGTGCACCTTCAGGCCATCCCATCTAGAACCAGCGCAAACAGAAGCTCAGTAATATTTCTGCCTGTTGACATGTCCTGTTGCCCCATGGGTGTGAGAACCAGACTGTACGTGACAGAGTGTGTATGTACCCCAGTATGGCTTAGAGGCGATTTGTGTACAGTATGTGTGCATAAGGGCGGCCAGAGAAATTGTGTGTACTCATATTACCATATTCTGCCTCATCTGCACATGTATGCACATGTACATCTGTACATGCATATCTGGCATTTTGATACTCTCACAGTCTCTTAGCTGCACATATCACTTTGTTATATTCACAGATTTTGCACCTAATAATTTTCTTTGTCTCCGTTAATGTGTGTTATTTCTGTTACTTTGCACACACTCATAATGAAGTAAATACATACCTTTCATTCATGTATTTCCACTTAATGGTCTTGACATGTTAGAAATGTTGGCTGCATGATGCTCAGAACCGCGCTATATCTATTTATGTAACTATTCTGTATAACTTTGTATTCTTTTTCTTACTGAATGTTATTTTGCTGCTCTGAAAATTCAGTGCCCTCTGCACTAAGATTTGACCTATTGCATATTGTCTAAAAACAACTACTGATTCGGAAACAAGAGATAATATAGTTTGTGTTTGTCTAATCACAGATATGCATTTACTCTTGCAAAAAAGCAAATGATATGATTGGAGGCAGGGGTCACGGTATGCAAATACAGACAAGCATTCATGTACAGTGCAATAATGCTTGATTGTCCAGCTTGACAACATTACAAAAATAAATAAATAATTAAAAATAAAATAAATAAATAAAAAAATCAGTAAAGCTCTGACATCAGCAGATAAGATGGGAAATGTCTAAAGACGGCAAATGTAATCAACTCCAAAGTAGCGGTGCCACTTTTCAAATTCCCTTTTAAGTAGCATTTGGCAAGATTTTGAAGTCTCAAACTAAATCACAAAGCGGGGCTTCAACAGATAAAACATTCCCATCCACTCTAATTGAGATGCTGTACACTAACCCATTTCACCCAAATAATTATAGTAAATTGAAACATATATTTTCATCAAAAGCCTAAAGGAATTTAATTTCATGCATTAAATAAATAATTAACCTGATGCAAGGTTAAAACTTAAATATGATGTAATTTGATATATAATTAATTTTTTTGTTACACTTAAAATAATAAGGCCCACTCAGGCAAAAGGGCAGCCTGACATACATTTGGGTCCTTCCTCAAAAGACCAGGAAGTGTTGCACTTGGTGAGCAGCGTTTTCCATGAGGTGCCACTGTATTTCATGCTGTGATGTGCTGTAAAATCTGTGTTCATTCACAGACACAGTTCTCATGGCATGACTGAGGCTTGGATAAGGTGTGGATGCATCGGAGAAACAAGACTGCCTGGTCAATAAACGCCTGCTTCAAAGAGCCGACCTGTGTCTGTGTTGCTGTGAAAAGAGCTACATCTGTTCTTGTGACCTTGTGGTGAAACATTACTTTGGAAGATGTGTTGCCACTGGAAGAACATACTTCTGTACTACTATAGCTTTTGGATTTGTCAACTATAATAATTGGCTTAATAGCCTGATTAGAATTAAAATGCCACATGTAAACAACTCATTTGGAAGGGAATTTCAATTGGTTTGAGATCAGTGGCATAAATTTTAGTACCTGATAGACATTCTTGATTATTAATACTATTATTTAATGTATTTGACTGTGTGACTCAAGTGTGTTGAGACCATGTGATGATGTACTTTAAAAATCTTAATGCTACTTGCATTTAACACTTAAAATGATCATTGCCTCAGGTTGGAATATTTTTTATTTTTTCTGTGAATGTTCATCAACATGCGGGAAACATAAAGCAATGGGACAACTTTTCTGGGAAGGTCCCGATCTCCCTTCTTTAGTTCAGACTTTCATCTACTGACTCCTGGTCTTTGGGGGTGAAAGGGGCATCAAACGGATCATTCTTGACCAGCTGTAAAGGTCAATAAATAATGCTTTTTCGAAATACCTCACTGTATGTGGCCCCTCAGTAACCGGAAGAGGCTTCCTCCGCAGCTCATATGCACATCTCCAAGAAAATAACCATGCTGCGAGGCGACAAGATCTGTGATTGGTCCACTAGACCACTTTGCAGTTCTTCCATGTTGATTTCTTTGTTTTTTTTTTGTTTTTTTTGGAAGATTATTTTATTGGCATTTCTCCTTTATGTGACAGCAACAGTAGAGAGAGACAGGAGGCAGGGAAAGCAAAGCAGAGACATGCAGCAAAGGGTCCAGGCCAGATATAAACCCAGACCACCCAGACCCAGAGTAAGGACTCAGCCTTGATACATAATACGTGCTCTACCACCTGAGCTACTGCAGCACTTCTGTTTTGTGTTGATTTTTGATGAGACCGGAGAAATGATGGCAGTTTAAACTGAGGACATCTGCAAATGTCCTCTGATTTTAACAGCTCACCCTCCTCTGTGTAATGATTTCAAGATCAGTTTGTTTTGCTGCCTGATGAAAAACAACAGAAGAAATGCACACCTTGAGTGTCTATCTTTAACAGTTTTATTGGACTGTATCAAAGTGGATGTCAAAAAAGTTATATTCTGCTGAAATACTTTGCAAATGCATGTCTCATCAGATTACTTTGTTTGGTATGCATGTAAGCAGCTGGAGTCTTAAATCAGAGTGATTTCAATTGGTTGCCGAAATATTCTGCCTGTAATCTTTGATGTTGGCTTTTCCAGGAGGTAACAATGGAAATGGATTAATGGCCAGACAAAATATCCAACAGTAGTGATGACAAGGCAAACTAATCCTCAAATAATCAAACAAAGAAAACCTGAATCCTCCGCCTCTTTCATGATATGGATTTAAACCGCCCACTGGATGGTTTATCCTACACCAACAACAGATCTGACAGATTGCCCTCCTCTGCTTTAAATAACAATTAAACTGCTGTATAACAAAGCCCTGCATTAACACACAGGATTGAACTATTCAAGGCCACATGCCTTCTCTGATTTGAAGGATTTGAATCAAAATGATTTCTACCAAACTCTCACTGCAATATCCAAATGGATAGTGAGATTAATATCATCAAAAATATGCAAATGTTAATTACCAAATAACTCAACAGGTCTTTGTCAGCAACAACTAAATAATATCACAGGCTCACTAACAGGTTTACCACTTTCAAAACTAGATGCAAACAACTAAATTTATAGTTACAACAAGCTAATGCCAGCAGCCCCCATCAGACAGACTCTATGTCACCATAAAAACTCCGTCTAAGGGCTGTTTCCAAAGCAGCAGCCAGTCCGTCTCTGTGCTCTGCTAATAAATTTAATCTATCTAAAACACTTACCTTGTCAGAAGTGCAGATAAGGCTCCTGCAGAGAGGGTTGACCTTCATTACACACCCCACCAGATTCGACTGGGAGGAACTTCAAAGGCACATCTACACATATCATAGACACTTAAAGTTATTAGACTATTTCAATTATGAAGATAACACTGAGTACTCGCCCGTCTGTCGGACTGGGAAACAGAACTGTGCTGCTCTGACAGGAAGGCACAGCACCTAATGAGGCTGGATAAGAGAACATTACAACATTTATATCCTGCTGCAGAAAACCCAATGAAACCTAGGAGTCATTCAAAAAGACTTGCCATCCATGGTTTCCATACAAGCACATGGCATGCTAAGTAGAAATAGAAATCTAACCTGTATAACAGCAATGTAATCCTGCATGTGAATTTAAATTTGCCAATTCTTCTTAGTTTTGTTCTTTTTTTGTCTTGAAATGAAACTTCAGATCCAATAATGTCATTTGGCATTTGGTGTTTTCCCGTTCAATTTCTAGAATTAACATTTCATTCAAACTGATATTTGCACACTTTCTGATTAGCACAATTCAAATGATATTGCAAATTGGATAACTGGACAGTGCATATCCCAAACCAGATATCATGTGACTATGGCAATAATGCTGTCATAATGGTAAGCAAAATGTAATTTTCTTTATGTGCTTTTGCACTCTGTATTAAGGCTTTTGAAAGGTCATAATCCAAGGTGTACTGGTGGCAGCAAAATTAAAATAGTTATCCAAAAGTGACAAATGTCATTGTCGTTTATTATGTTCACCTTTGCACTGATTCTCTGGCAAAATGGATTTGAAAATGCCCTAAAAGATGACTGCAGGAATATTTCCACCCACAATGATTCAACCTTTGGCCAGTTCAGTGAAGGTTTGCGTTATGGGTACAAATAGAGGAACAGTCACAATCATTATTCCAGATCACCATGGATTGTTCCCTTTGAAGTTCCTACAAGAATACCCATACTATAATAATACATATTAGAATACAAACGTAGTATGCAACAGGGGTTATCAAAATTTTTCACGTTCAAGACCCTCCAGGTTGAAATGATTTGGTACAAGAGGTCCTAACATGAAACAAGTAAAATATTTTGGTTTGTGTATCTATCTATCTATGGATAGATAGATCTATCCATAGATAGATAGATAGATACAGTATTTAGATATAGATATATATTTCTGATTCCATTGGTGTAACTTTGTTCAGCAGTGACTGAGCATGGAGAATCAGTCCAAATATTATTTATATAGTGCATGTACAATCAGATGCAATGTAATGACTTTTACAGTTAAACCCAGTAATAGAGACAAAAAGACAATAAAACAACACCAACCTATATTGATTTGTTGTACTCAAGCATAAGAACAACCTTCTATGCCTATATGGCATAGAACAAAGGTAAAGGTAACAAGTTAAAGGTAAAGATAACAAATACAAAGGTAAATGCAAGTTGTTTATAATGTTACCCATTTTAATTTAGAATAAATGCGAAGTTGTGAAATGAAATTATAACATTCACAGCATGATTGCTGTGTATATCTTGCATACCTAAACGTAAAGTAATTGATTGTACTGGTAATTAAACATGTTTAAATTGAATGAAAAATGAATGTATTTCCATGTTCCACTTTATGAAACCATTGGGAGCAGGAAGACCAATGACACAGAAAGGTGGAAGGTCAAGCCTTCATAGACTACATCCTTTCAACCAATACATTTTCACTTGTGGCATATGTGTGTCCATACATCACCAACCTGTCTGCATGGTTTGCAGCAGTAACGATATAGGTATCAGTAACAACATATGCTGATGACACGGTTTTCTAACATGGAGGAATGAAAACTCCCCCCAAAGTGCGAGCAGACAATTTATTTCAGTGTCTGTTGTTCCCTGTGTTGTCCTCCATGCTGTTCTGTCAGCAGCAGCAGGGATTCTGCTCAGCTGCCCTGATACATTTCTGTCACTCTGGATTTAAAATCGTCATTGTGTGTTGCATTGTGGGTGATGCCAACGACAGTTTGAAAAGCAATTTGAGTGGCCAGAGTGTCCGGACTGAGACACATCTGTAGAGATCCAGTTGGAATCACATTTCAAACACCCCCAAACATGGTTTGGATCTGATTTACAACATTTCATGAGGTTTTCAGCTGTCCAGACTTTCAAAACTCAATCTGGATGCAATCTGGATATGCCAAAAACAAACAAAGAAGGCCTTAAACCAGTCAGGAAATTGATCTAATTAGGTATATTCATCTAAAAAATGAATTTCCCATCGGAGACTGGCTGTTGAACTCTGATGTATTCAGATGCTGTAGGGAGCTCTTTGAGCAAAGACAGACATCTGAAGAACTGACTGGAGAAGGAATCAGGTCTGAATGATGAGGTGCTGAAGAGGTGGAGGTGATGCAAAAACACAGCAGTGTTGAAACACAGCTGAATGACAGCAGAGGGAGACAGTATTTTTTTTTTTGTTTTTTTTTTTAAGTTTGATAGCAACAGATGATTGGCAAACAGCGGTCATGTCAAGCTGTGATTGGTTGGAGAGAGAGTGGAAGAAACTGGTGAAATTCAAAATGACTGTGGGAATCAACGCCTCACATAAGACACAGTCTTCCTGAGTGAACTTCAGCTCAGCCTCATGTCTGAAAAAGCAGAGGAATGGGATGACATGTCGTCACTCCAACTTTGAAGCTGCTTGAAAGAATCATGAAAACAAAAAAACAAAAGCTCGCAGGAAATGCTTACAAAGGGGAAGGAAAAGACTCAAATAAAAATTTCAGATAAAGCTAGGAGAGGGATGGGATTAAGAATTAAAGTTTGTAAAAAAGCAAATACAACATGAAACAAAAAGGCAGTATGAGTACAACAGGACCTGATGCAACAGCCTGTTTGCAAAAGCCTCACAGTTTTGAGGAATGATTCATAAATGATAGTGAGTGCAAAACAAAACCGTCTTTAGTACACAATTGGAGGGAGCTGTCAGGAGAGCCAAACCATGGGTGGCTTCGATTTGTAAAAATGTCCTCACTCCTGAGACCTAAAACAAGACACACACACACACACACACACACACACACACACACACCTCCGGCCTCAGAAGCTGAATGCAAACAGTCCGATCGGATCCTCTTTGTGAGAGTGCTGTCTTCAGGTGTGTCTGCTCAGTGACACTGAAGGGCGGGATCACACTCCATCAGTCACATTTATCATGCATGACTGCGCAAATAAGCGTGAGTGTCAGTGTGTATGTTTTCTTGTACTTCAGTGTTTTAGACCTGCAGAGTGAGGAATATTTTGGCTGGTCCTATAATGGATTATATTTGCATCATGTTTCTCACCGTGTGCTGCCTACAGTCCCAGACAAAGAAAGTTTTACTCACAAGCCCTCAACTCGTATTCCAAAAACAGCGGCCATCTGCCATCCATTAAAAAAAAAATAAATAAAAAAAAAATGCTTCATTTTAGAGGGCCACGAATTTCGTGGTAGGTAGACAATAATTAACAAGTAACATCAGAAATTTATTTGAAATTGCCTCCTAATTACATCAACATTTATCTCAAAATTGATCAAAAACTGAAACTTTTACTGTGTCACCAAACTCATTCTAGGTGAATATTTAAAATCCATGAGATCATAAAAATGTATAATCAAATCTTCAGCCTTTACTGTACTTGTGAGATTTGACTGCAGCTCTGCACAGCTTAGTTGTATTGGAGTTCTACAGGAAAGCCATCAAAGAAAAACCATGTATTCGGTTTGCTACATCATTTGGAAAGGTAAGAGTAAGCTTGGTGATGCAGTAAAAGAGGTAAGTGAGGGACATGTTGATGTAATTTGGGGTCATTTCAAAGAAATTTCAAATGCATTACTTGCCAATTATTACTTACTTACCATGAAATTCACAGCCCACCAAAATGGCCCATTGAGCGCTGGGATAGGCTCCAGCAACCCCCCGCGACCCTTGTGAGGATAAAGCGGTTTAGAAAATGGATGGATGGATGGATGTTGTGGGGAATTGCCTCCCTTATGGGGACAAAAAGCAAGTCCCCTTAGTGAAAATCATTAATTTTAGGGTGAAGACTTGATTTAAAGGTAAGATAACTTTAGGGTTAGGTTAAGGTTAGGGCTAGGCAGGTAGTGGTTAGGGTTAAGGTTAGGATAAAGCTCCAGGAAATGAATGTAAGTCAATGTAATGTCCTCTGAAGTGAAGGGAAACACAACTGTGTGTGTGTGTGTGTGTGTATGTGTGTGTGTGTGTGAGACATTGGAGATTAGAAAGAAATGCAAATGATTTTATTACATTATTATATATTATCATATGTATATTATTGAGATATCAATATTTCATTTTTAAAAATATCACGGTTATCACCATTGCCGGTATATTGCGACACCCCTCGTCTGTGATTTTACAACAAGCACATAATAGCAAAACAAAAAGTTTTCTTTAAAAAGCTCACACTGGTCATGCTGTATAATCCAGCTCTCCGGGATCATGTCATGTATTCAGCACCTCCCAAATACACTGATTTTTGCTCAAATCTTGCTGCAACAATCACTTTTGCAAAATCCTCTCCTGCGTGATCATGAAGTGTGTGTGCTCAACTGGATGGGCAGCTTGTGCGGACACGCCTCATGATGGCGCGGTAAAATTTTCTTTGTCAGGGATTGAAGGTGGCAGCGCAGTGAGGATTTGATGGCTAAAAATATGATGCATTATATGTGGAGTATTCCTTCAAGGGGTTTGTAAGGATTATGGCACATTTTCATGTCACTATCGCAAGTGTGACAAGTGTGTCTTCCTTCAGTGGCAGCTACGAGGAACAGCCTGCTTCGCACTGCATGAGGATGAAAAAGGGGAATTTGTTGTGATATGTTCCTGTATGAAAACAGAGACTTATATGAGCAAACACAGCAGTCATCATTTTCTCCTCCATGTCTCGCCCTCTGGCTGTGTTCATTGTCCACAGTGACCACGTTTCCACCAACCCATTTTATAAAAATTTGCTGTAATAAAAATAAAGTGTGATGAAACAGAAAATGTTGAATAAAATCACAAAAATGTGACTAAAAGTTTTGATGATTGATAAAATGAAAACTTTCAACAGTTATAATAAAAAAATTAACCTCTGACCTCAGGCAGAGTTGTTGTCATGGCAACAGCGGCCAGGTGGACAGGCAAACAAATCGACGCATTGCTTTGTCTCATATCAGCACAGAACAAAACAGAGATGTTAGACAGGAAACAGCAGCAGCATGCAGCTATTATTATGTTGATAGATTTTTGTCCATCCTTGCAAAGATATGCACAGCCATGTAGCTACTAAACAAACTGGTTGTCCGTAATAAAGCTATATGTTATTTGCTTAAACAGATGTTATGGACACACACCTTAAAGGAATACTCCACTGATACCATTTTCCAAAACTAAACCGGGCAGCAATTCCAAAGCTGCCTTATTGTGGATCATGTGGATTTAAAATACCTGTCTTGGATTTCTCACCAATTGGCTGAATCTGATCAGCTGGTGCCGGCCAAAATTCGCTTGTCATTTGAATAAAGTTCAGATTTTTCATCTTTATAAAAAAGACGAGCAGAATTCTCACTTCAACCTCAATCCCAGAGGTACTGCAGTGACACGAAGACTTCACATTAGGATTTGGGTTAAGAGTTAAGATTAGAATGAGGATTAGATTTAGGTTAGTTTAGCATTAAGTTTTGGTGTGAATGAAAATTGGAAGGTCCTCAAAAGAATAGAAGAACAATGTGGATGTGCTTGTGTGCTTGTCTGTGTGTGTGTGTGTGTGTGTGTGTGTGTGTGTGTGTGTGTGTATCCCTGTCCTGGTAGTGTGTTGTGACAGAGCAGCAGCTGATGACCTGAAGCAGAGAGCAGGGGGACATTGGATGTGTGTA
>OMLB01048853.1:0-12133 GCA_900302555.1 Myripristis jacobus | reverse complement strand
CAAATATTGCCAAATCAAGATGGGCCATGCTGATAGACTCCTACCCAAAAAGATTGAGTGCTGTAATAAAATCAAAAGGTGCTTCAACAAAGTATTAGTTAAGGGTGTGCATATTTATGCAACCACATTATTTTAGTTTTTTATTTTTATTTCCTGCCTGTAAAAGATTTTTGTTGGTTTTTCGATTGAGTTGTACAGGTTACAGGTCACATTAAAGGTGGAAAAATTTCTGCAATGATTTATCTTGGTCTCATTTTTTTACATGACAAAAACCTGGCATTTTAACAGGGGTGTGTAGACTTTTTATATCCACTGTATCTGTTTTCTTCCACGGAACCTACTTTCAACTTAGTTTCCAATGTTTTGTCCTCAGGACGCATGTAGGCTGCACTAAAGAATTCAACAGACCAGACAAACTGAAGGCACACATACTGTCCCATTCTGGTGAGTGAAAAACAGTAATTAATAATTATGCTAATAGTGTTATCAAAGAATTGAATATCATTTGGACTGGCAAGGTGGTTTTCAAAACAAAGTTACATCAATGCTATGGAGAAAATGTACTTATATTTATAGACAGTGCGGAGCCTTTAGCAGAACTTTCTCGCAGGTAGGGGGAAAATGAAACCAAATCTACTCCTGATAACATTGTTGTGACAGCCATTCATATTTCATATCAGGTATATGTGCAAAAGAGGTTTCCTTTCTTGAAAAATTTAGTAGACACCCATTACCAAGGGAGAGGAAGGCGCCAAGGAACAGCTGATTAGATTTTGGCAGTGAACCGGATCTGGGATTTCTGCCATTAGATGACTGGTTTTGTTTTTAACCTAATAGAGATAACAACTTGTTTCCAGATCCTATGGGGATGCATTCATGGTCAGGAAATCAGTTTGACTTAAATTTGAGGTGAAAGCAATGATGTATTTGGGTGGAACGGCGAGTTGGAGAAGAGTTCAGCATTTGCTCTCTGCAGGGTTTCTAGCTGTGATTGCAAAGAAAAGCAAACCCAGCAGATTATTTCAACAAAATGGCATTCGCACAGTTACTAATAAGATGTAGTCAGTATGTTGAACAGCAGCCTTTCCTCCAGTTTTTGCTAGATTGCACATGTAGTCCTGTTGTGTCTTCAAGTTATCTTACATCTGTTCAGAGATAAGATTATAAGCCTGAACTGAAATGGGAATGGATCTGAATCCTGCTATAATTAGTCAGTCAGTCTTGCGGTCTGCATTTACATTATCAGCTGTGTTTATTAATGATGCCCTTAGACTTTTTTCACAGCAGCCATTTTGACATGAAATAGCAGGGTGAACGCAGGTGTTGCTAAGGATATTGATTTAAAATTGCGCTCCATGTCAGTGTACCACATTCTTCCCAGTGAGCCAGCATGAGCAACAGCAGAACCCCAGCTCTGGTTGACCTTTAAATGGAATGAAACCTTAATTAACATCATGAGCAACACCCTGTGTTTACCCTGCTATTTCATGTCAAAATGGCTGCTGACCATGAAGATCCTGACAAGACATTCAGTATCTCAGGAGAAATTAACAGACAGACCTCTGTGTGTGAAAAGGTTTCATGATCATTAGCTACACCCCATGATGACTATAATCATTCTAATGTTATAATGAAAAATCACATTTTTCAGTTTACCGTCCCTTTAAGGTACAAATTAAGTGGGCGAGAGCAGTCCATTTGTAAGAAGAGATAAAAGTCATTAGTCTCACAAAGACCTCTCTCCCCTGCAGGGATCAAACCCTACAAGTGTCTGTTTTGCCAGAAGGCGTTCAGCCGCAGGGCCCACATGCTGGAGCACCAGCAGTCCCACACAGACAACTACCGCTTCAGATGCTCCGCCTGCAACAAGGGCTTCACCAGGCAGAGCTACTACCGAGACCACAAGTGTCCCGCGGCTGGGACCGCAGCTGGGAGTGGGGCGGGGGCCGCGGGGGCCGAGACAGAGGGAGAGGAGATGGGAGGAGCGGCGATGGCGGAGGAGAAGGACGGAGAAGGCGAGAGGAGGAGGAGCAGGTTGGCGCGGAAAGCACACAGGCTCAGGACCGTGGGACACGACGGCGAGGAAGACGACGGTTCAAAAGGCAGCGACGATCAAGAGGTGGAGGCGGACAGGGATGAGGAAGAGGAGGAGGAGGAGGAGGAAGATGGAGAGGGCAGGAGGACTGGTGAAGACCCTCAGGCTTCCATGTCCATCCCCACAATCGAGGGGCAGCCTGAGGGCAGAGGGCAAGAGGAGGATGAGGGGGCGGAGGGCGCCGCCGAGACACTGCAGCAGATGCAGAGTGACAGCCAAAACTGCTTACGGCAGCCATGTTTGTAGTCCAGGCAGTTTTGCGTCATCGACTTTGTGAGCAGATTCCTGGACGTGCAACGAACGGTCTAAGTCACACACTGCCAACTCAGCATCTGGGAATGAGTTATTTTGATTTGTTTTAAATTAAAACGCTATTTAAACTGTACACGTATTTTTTTACGGTCTCTGTAAATGAATTGGTTTTGGGGACATTTTTCATCAATGTTCTCTATTGCCAGAAAAAAAAAAAACAGCAGGCCTGATGTATAAGGTATGGAAGCTAAAAGTTGAAGTATGTTTTTCTTCTCTGAGGCGCACTCCCATCTTGTTTTAAAGAGATAGTTTACCCATTTTGAAAAATGTAATATTATTTCAGTTCCTGTCAGCCTCCTGCTATTGAGTTGGACTTCCTGCACTGAGTAACATTCTTAAAAAATAACCGCCTTAATGACTTTGCACATATTGCTTTCTGACACTAAAATACCAATATATTACTGAGTGCACACAGATGATAGTTTTAATCAAATAACTGTTAAAAATGTATTTTTCCTGTTAACTTTAATAATCTGAGCGGATTGAGGCTGCTATTTTTGTGAATTTTAGCCAGGAGGACGTCCACCCCAATGGAAGGAAGCAGCTATCCAGAGTCCTGCTGGATCTGCATAAGCACATTATATGAACTGTGCTGCAAGGAATAATCACAATATTTAATGCTGTTACAGATTTCGTTGCACCCTCTGCTGCACAGTGACACATGGGAACCGGTTCATCCATAGAAATATATTCACACTGAAAGCAAAACCCTCCTCTGATCCTCTTATTTTGTTATACATGGCTAACCTGTGATGCTCAGTTCCATGAGTTATTTTGTGATGAGCTGTTATAATCAGCTTGACTTTGATCGGAGCATGTCTGAAGCTGTTTCAGGTGGTCTCTCCGCCTCTTCTTCAATGGATTTGTCTCAGCAGAACATGGCAGTCCTACAAAGAAGCCCTTGCTCTTTGATTCTGAGGAAGTCACTGTTCACGTTTTAGATCACTGCAGCATTTCCTGCTGTCGAAGTCCACTTTAGCTGCTGGAAATATCTGGAGATGACATCACATCTTAGACCTTTGGCCAGAAACAAGAAACACACACCACCACATCAAACGGGGGATACATGGCTCTTCTACTATAGTGTTACAGTATTAGGGTGGCTTTTTTCCTTTATAAGCCAATAAAAAGGATGGCTAAAAATGAGTTGTGGCCAAAATAAGCTCCGAAATATGAACACAATGCACGGTACCCCTTTGACATGTCACCTGCATCATAAGAAGTCGCCAGTTCAAGTCCAGGCACACTCGGATGATAGAAATCACACTGAAATGACCTCTGTATGTAACTCCGAGCCAATGGAAAAAATTGTGCTGCTGCTAAAATGTACACATTTTTTTTAAAGTACACTTTGTATGTGCAATTTCACTGGGACTACAAAGAAGAGCAAAGTCAGCCAGCTGTGTTTCAGTTACGCTCCGTGGTTTGTTAAATAAATGGACTGTCTCGGTCTCTTATTCTTGACATGAAGCAGGCAGCATCCATGGTTTTCATACTGATCTGTGCATTCAGGCCTTTGCAATGCTTTGTTACATCCTAGGGGTCAATAAATTATTTGGCATCAATTATTAAAATTAAAAGTACAGCTTATTTGTGCTGTAAATTGGTGATCTTGTAATGTTAAATGACGCTGGTTGTGTTGTTTGGTTGCATACGAACTTTACTCACAACCCAGAGGTGGAATTTGCATTTTGAGCATATTTTGACATTATCTAACATAATAAACTAAAGCCTCCTTCATACTCAGAGGAAATAGTTCATCAGCATTGCATTTGGTGGGGAAAAGCAAATCGTGCATTCACATTCATAAAACACTGAAAATGTGTGCAGGCTGGTAAAAGGTATTATTAATCAAAGGCTCACGCTCAAACCTGTTGATTTAATTTATTAAGGTGAACAATTTCTATTTTACACATCCTTCATGTACATCATAAATCAAACAGGGAAAAGAAAATAGAGTGTTACCATAAACCTCTTATTAATAAAACCTTGCTTTTTCTTTCTTTTTTCTTTTTTTACAAAAGGAAATGAATTTGTTATTGACACCATTTACAAGTTATTATCATATACAGGAGAGTGAGAGCGGTTTAGTTGTAAAAGGATGCTAGAACAAAAAAAAAAAATTAAAAAGGACCAGAGGTTTTATTTTGCAATGCGACATAAATTATGATATTTACACATTTTGCTTCTTTACTATGTCCCTGGGATTTTAATTCATGATCGACCCCAGAATATGATTTAAAAACAATGCTTCCTCTTAAGGGCCTGCTGCACGGGCGACAGTTTGAGGCTGTTTTTCATTTCTCCTTCTTTATCATGATACGTTCTGTATAATCCATTTTATTACTGCACATTGAGTGGTTATTCTCAGTGGTTATTCCCCATCCCTGCCTTGATATCCTCAAAAATGAGACCCTTGCATTTTCACCTTAAGTCTCCTCGCTGGTGCTGAGATGATTCCCCAAAAGAGACCAAGAGGGACTTAGCAGGGCCAGGTCAACGTAGCACAGGGTCACAAGTATTCATTCATTTGAGCATGCAGCCCAAAGAAAAAAAGAAAAGAAAAAAAAACTAGTTCTTGGAGGGAGCGAAGAGACGGATACTGAGTAAGTCCTGGCGAGCTCTGGTCATCTTGAGTGGAAATCAGGCTACTTGAAGCCAAAGGACAAAGACAATCTCAAAGACGCATGAGGAAAACCAGATCTTAGATTTGCTAGCACTGTTAAAAATAAATAAATAAAAAAAAAATCCCAGAGCTGCGGTTTCTCAAACCCACAGCATCTGAATCTGGTGCTCCACACTTACAAGCCCTCTGTCTTCAGTGCAGTGCAGTGATTCGTTCAATGCTTACTCTATGCAAGTTTCAGAAATTTGCAGTAAGCCAATCGCTCGTGCGAGAACAGACCCGGTCTCAAACCCACTAAACACTTCCTGATCTCCAGCATAAGAGACGGCTGTGTAACCAATCAAAGTATTTCACAAGGGCACGCCAAAACAAGCAACCAAACTGCCACGTTTTTTCTCCCACAAGGGGTTAACCATCTTCTTAAGCTCTGTTATATTAATGCTGGTCAGATTTAAAGCCAACCTGCTGCTGCTGATGAGTTTATCTGTGGGCACAGCGAGTGCGATTTCACACTGGTAGAGCTTTTGCTTTTTTTGTGCTAACACCAGCAACTGATAAAACTGGCTGCCCCATAATTAACACTGTATAAAATCATACCCCAAACACAAAAAAGGAAAATTAGAATCAGATAATTTTGTGTTGTGTCCAAGATGTTTCTTTTAAAGTGTCATTTTTCCAATTATCAATACTGAAATCAGAGGGAAAAAAACGATCTTGAATGGTGGTTGTGACACCAAATCCCAAAAGATGCTACTGCTGGAGGTTGACTGCTGCTGATTTTCTACCAAAGTGAAACATTTATTAAATGTGTGGAGAAGTGAAGAATCAAAATACTAGGAGAGACTTCACCACATTTTTGGCATGGATTTATAAATGAATCCTTCCCATCGATACTGTGTTTCATCTAGGGCAAGAATGCACGCAAGGAAGATGAGACTTTCCATGATTATAAAATATTCAACAGTAGAAACATGGTAAGCGCTCTCTCAGACTCACCTTAAAAATGCTACATATACGGAGCTACATGTAGTTTCTTTTAGACCTCTGCAAAATATGAATCCAAAAATTCAACTCAACTGAAAAAAAAACAACAACTGTGATTTGATTTGGTTTGACTTGCATTTGGTGATTCTTCCGCTCGTGTTTTTGTTGACATGTTCAATCGAGTACACCTCAAGCACTTAAACCATGAGACACTGTTTCAAAATACTTATTCATCCCTGATGGGTTTCTTCAGGCATCATTTTAACACAGACACCTCCTAAAGGACGAGAGGGAGGCTGTTGAGCGTCTTTAAAGTTGCTCTTGTGAATACAAACATTTTTCACTCTCCCAGAATATTCTGACCTTAGACATCCCATCCTGTACCAATAAGAGTGGCCCTATAAAACTAGGGTCTATTCAAGTTCCATCATGTCCTCAGACTTTTCCACCACTATAAATAATGGGGTTTACAAGCAACCCCTCACAATCATTACAAGATTCACAGATCAAATACTATGGAACCAAAAGCACAAGGCTCTCTCTCTCTCTCTCTCTGCATATATATTAGGCATGTCTCCTTGATATCTACTGAAGCACCAAGATTGTCTGCTGTCACGTAAGCATTGTGTCCAACTAATCAGGAGCACTCCTCTTCACGATCCACATTAACCAGATGAAAGCTACCATCCCTTTGTGTTTATTCCTTTGTTTGAAACAATTGTCTGAAAAGGGGCTGAACCAGAAAAAAATCTCAAAGCAACAAAGTCTGAAACAAGGGCACTCTTTCAATCTTGCTGTAAAATGTCAAGTTCCAACAGTTTTAGGGATTGAAGCTGTGAGCTCCTCTGACTATGAGATGGTTTAACCACAAGGCCACACTGCCACCCACCATCATATGATCAGATGTGTGGCTTGGGATTACAAAAACAAAAGAAGCTTTTCCACAAAAGGAAAGCTCTGGGGCACAGAGACTGAGCAAATGATGTTGGGGGGGAAAATATAATCTTGCTGTTCGTTCTGATAGATGCAACAAAGGGTGGGTTTCCAGGTTTCCATGCATGATGTGGAGCACACTGACAGTTGGAAGCAGCTTCCAGTGGTCTGGTTTTGGTTTAAAAAAAATATCATATACCCATCAGGCTTTGACGCCTTCCGCGTCCAATCAGCGTTAAGGTACACAGGGGAGATGCAAGTTCCCAAATCCCAGCTCCTTATCAACAACATGCAGACAGCAGTTATGCACACACACCCATACATGAACAACACACGCCTTTTGAAAAGACTCCCTGATTTGAACACTGGATATTAAACTCTTTTAGACTCCATCCATTGCTGTGTTTTATCTTGGGCTTCTCCTGGCTTCTCTCACTCCTGCCCGAAGCCTTCTGTCTCCTCGATGGCGAACATCAGCTTCTCCTTCAGCTGCTCGTAACTTTTGTAGGGGGGTAAGTCCAGTCTGTTGAAACTGAGAAAGAAAACAGAGACTTTGCTGCATTTTTGTATTTGGATCTTTTGGGTGGACTTACTGTCAGTCTGATGGGGTGCAGCCCACACTTGCAGGATTACCCAAAATTCATAGCAAAAGGATGTGACGGTATAAAGATGACAACAATCCATAAGAGGGATCGTCCCATCAAAGTAACTGACAATGACATTTCATATAGCCTAAATCCTGCTTATCTGCAGACAGCTGTGTATTTTTTTTTTTAATGCTTTTCATTTTACATTTGGGAAAGTATTGATGTGTTGAGGTTTGATATTACACCCATACACAAAATGCCTGATTGTTTCTTGACATGGAATTTTCATGTTGTGATCTACACTGAGGGAAAAAAATATGACTAGTTTTTCACAAGGAGGTCTTAAGTCCCCTCACAGATCGGCTCCCTTGCAGTCTTAACGTGATGATGCAAAACGCTGCAGTTAATGTCACAGGAAATGAGGCTGAAGTCCACAAAAGGCCGAGTCCTCTGGTGTTGACATTTGGATGCAACCTGACTTCTCTGATGTTCATGCCAGTTAGGAGCACATGCAGACATGAACATCCACACTTCATTTAGCTTTGCTTGCCTTTCCAAACATAGGAAGTGCTGCCAATCAGATGACAACATCTGCCTCCTGATACCAATAAACCCTTGCACTTTGGAGTTGTTGATTTCTTGTATTTGGTATAGATTACATTCTCATCGAGCTCGAGCTCATTTCTCTAGGAAGAGGGATGAGAAACATTTTCAGGTGGTGATCTGACCACACTTAAATTTGAAAGCTCACCTGGCCAAACAAACCAAACTAAAGGAGGAAACACTCCACTACTGGCTTGAATGTGCGCTTGTATGTGAACATTTAATATTTTCATTGTCCAAGGTGTATATTTTGGTCCTTGGTGAGTTGACCAATGTACTGTCACAGTTGAGGGTTTGATTCCCGCTGAAGCCATGGTAATGTACATGAGATAAAAGCTTATTCCTCACAAGAACAAGAAGTCTCTAAACACACTCACCATGTGTGGCTCCTGGGAAGCCAGTTCTCTTTTCCCACCTTCTCAATGCAGAACTTCTGGGGCCCGTTGCTCCCTACAAACACAAACACCGGTCAATAGGAGCAAAAATGATCAGAGTTTAAAGACCCCATGAAATAGACTCTTATTTTCTTGATTTTATGTATTTCCTTTTGAAACAGGATGTTTGGGCGGGACATGGTGCAGGGAAGGCTCATTGACAAGTGCAAACCAACAGGATATCAGCTTGAGAGCGAAAAACACTTAAAGCTTAAAGTATTTAAAGCACTATATGGATGAGAGAGGATATTTAAATATTTGGGAAGGTTTCATTGGTTGAAATTTTAATTTACACCCATTAGTGCAGGACGATGTCACTATTTAAGATGCTCTGTTTTACAGGAAGTAGAAGTCATGTGAGGTCATTTCATGGGGACTTTAACTAATACACCCTTATAAATGTAACAATGGTAGAACCTGGATTGGACAGGGACTGACACTACAATCTCTGCACACAGTAACAAACCTTCAACAAGTTTAAATACTCCAATAAAGGTATGGAAACTGATTTAAACCAACTACAGAAGTAGCCTGAAGATAGTGTGTATAAAATTACATATATTATTATTTATCAACTGTATAATCTGTATTAAAAAAGGACAGTCAAATACAACGGAAGGAAAATACATTAATTATATCTGCAAGAGCATGAATGTGGTTAGGTGTGTTATTTAGACACCATACTGGGAGCACTGATTATCTGCATGGGGACTGTGATGCCAGGTTCAAATGAGTTTGGTATATTGCTGTTGTTTTACCCATGAGGTCGGCGAAGCCTCCAACAGGTAGTCTGCAGGTACCGGTGACAAACTGCAGCAGCCTCATCCTCTTCTCGTTGTCCACCTCCTTAATCAGCTGCAAGTCACAGCAACGTACCATTTTAAACACTCAGAAAGAAAACCTGCCTTGCCAGGGATTCAAAAAACCTAAATACATTTATAGAGCAATTATGAGTAAGAAACAGAAGTAGTCATGAATCCGAAGTGAAAACCTGTGAGAAGTGAAAGATGTGTTGGGGGAATCTAGTTAATTCTGACACAGAGAGCAACGTATCTCAAATATAACGATAATGAAAATCAAGAACCAAAAGTCTAGTATCCAAAAAGCCATACTACTAATGCCAGATAATGAGGACCGACTCTCTTAATGTGTTCATGGAAAAATGTGGAAAAATATTGTTCATCATTGCTGGCAAATCATGCAGTTTCCAGAGTGCCTACAAATTGCTGAATGAGTTCTGTCG
The DNA here is from genome assembly GCA_900302555.1 of Myripristis jacobus. Classification (NCBI taxonomy): domain Eukaryota; kingdom Metazoa; phylum Chordata; class Actinopteri; order Holocentriformes; family Holocentridae; genus Myripristis; species Myripristis jacobus. The sequence goes on along the minus strand of OMLB01048853.1, from coordinate 2,316 downwards.
CCCCCCTTAAGGGTGGTGACATGGTAAGTCATTTTAGGTAAGTGACAATGGACAGTGCTCCCAGGAACGACTGAGTTTACCACAGGCCAGGGTCAACAATGTATTCAAATGTTTCCTGGTAACAAGAGCAATAATAGCAACAACGCTGACGCAATTCCATGGGCACTGTTATCCCTGACAGCTGGGGAAAGAAGTTGCTGTGTGGCCCTTACTTTATTTTAGATTTTTAAAGAAAAGTTTTGAATCTGCTTTCCCTCACACCAACACGAACATAACACCTTCTAACAACAGGAACTGGGTCAATAAATAGATAAATGAATGAATGAAAATGCATGAATATTTGTGAATAAATAAATACATAAACAATGAGTTAGATGTGAAACGAATCAATAACAATAAAAACAGACAAAACATGTTAAAGAGATGATATTACAAGATTCATGACCCAATAACCATTTGTTTCATTAATTTCCTAGTTGAGCAATTAATTTCATTTTGCTAATTTATCATTTTCCCCAATCAAAACAATCAAATTATCTGTATTCCCGCCTCCCCCAGTGTTGTATTATATTACAGTAAAAGTCACCATAGGTGCACTGACCTGCCAGAACCAGATGATCTGTTTGCTGCTGCGGGCGTAGTGCCGGTAAATGGTGTTTCTCTGCCAGTCTGCCAGGTCGATCTCTTGCATACCACACAGCATCACCTACATGACACATGGCTCATTTTAATGTATTTGATATCACCTCACTGTCAGTGAAGTTATTTTGTGTAGCAGAGCTATTTATCTGGAAAAAACTGTTTCAATGAAATCAGCAAAGAGACAGAGATAAATGTATTCCAGTCAGCACTGCAGTCACCACATAACAACTTGAAGGAATTAATTGCATTAATAGCATGAATTAATTCTAAGCTGAATGTATAAAACATAAATGTAAAATGCAGTAAGAGTAACTGTAGTTCATCATGCTTCACCTTATAAATCAACCCCTGCACAAATGTTTGTACAGCATAACCTACAGTGGAGGAAATAATTATTTGATCCCCCACTGATTTTGTAAGTTTGCCCACTGACAAAGAAATGAACACACTATAATTTTAATGGTAGGTTTATTTTAACAATGAAAGATAGAATATCAAAAAGGAAATCCAGAAAATCACATTATATAAAAGAAATAAATTGATTTGCATTTCATTGAGTGAAATAAGTATTTGATCCCCTAGCAAGACATGACTTAGTACTTGGTGGCAAAACCCTTGTTGGCAAGCACAGAGGTCAGACATTTCTTGTAGTTGATTACCAGGTTTACGCACATATCAGGAGTTTCAGTGCCCTGGCGGAGGGAAGGAGGTTGTCACGCAGGATTTTACGGTACATGGCCCCGTCCATCTTCCCGTCGATGCGGTGAAGTCGTCCTGTCCCCTTGGCAGAGAAACACTCCCAAAGCATAATGTTTCCACCTCCATGCTTGACGGTGGGGATGGTGTTCTTGGGGTCATAGTCAGCATTTCTCTTCCTCCAAACATGACAAGTTGAGTTGATGCCAAAGAGCTCGATTTTGGTCTCATCTGACCACAGCACCTTCTCCCAAGCATTCTCTGAATCATTCAGGTGCTCATTGGCAAACTTCAGATGGGCCTGTACATGTGCCTTCTTGAGCAGGGGGACTTTGCGGGCACTGCAGGATTTTAGTCCATTACGGCGTAGTGTGTCTCCAATGGTTTTCTCGGTGACTGTGGTCCCAGCTGCCTTGAGATCATTAACAAGCTCCTCCCGTGTAGTTGTAGGCTGATTTCTCACCTTTCTCAAGATCATTGATACCCCAAGAGGTGAGATCTTGCGTGGAGCCTCAGACCGAGGGAGATTGATGGTAATTTTGTTTTTTTCCATTTTCGAACAATTGCACCAACAGTTGTCCCCTTCTCACCCAGCTTCTTGCTTATGGTCTTGTAGCCCATTCTGGCCTTGTGCAGGTCTATAATCTTGTCCCTGACATCCTTGGACAGCTCTTTGGTCTTGCCCATGATGGAGAGGTTGGAGTCTGATTGATTGATTCTGTGAACAGGTGTCTTTTATACAGGTGACAAGTTGAGACAGGTGTCTTCTATTCAGGTAACGAGTTGAGATTAGGAGTATCTAACCGGTCTGTGGGAGCCAGAATTCTTAATGGTTGGTAGGGGATCAAATACTTATTTCACTCAATGAAATGCAAATCAATTTATATCTTTTATATAATGTGATTTTCTGGATTTTCTTTTCGATATTCTATCTCTCACTGTTAGAATAAACCTACCATTAAAATTATAGAGTGTTAT
>OMLB01048852.1:0-17049 GCA_900302555.1 Myripristis jacobus | reverse complement strand
CTTCACTATTCTCTCTCTCTTCACTATTCTCTCTCTCTCTCTCTCCCTCTCTCTCTCTCCCTCCCTTCCCCTCTCTCTCTGAGTTTAAAGAATTGATGCAACTGTCCTAATTTTAGGATCTGGGGTTATAATGAAACATGAATGAGGCAGGTTGGGTTAGCAGGTGAGACTTGACTTCTCTTTCATTCACATGTGCTCTCTCTCTCTCTCTCTCTCTCTCACACACACACACACACACACACACACACATACGTAAACTCAAACGGTGCAACGAAGAGGCTTGGTCCTCAGGAGGAGGCTGTTCTGTGTTGTTAAATTAATAATAAAATGGAGGTGCTTTTTTTTTTACCTTGTAGGTGAATTCTCCTCATCATAACAACATCATGGAGCTAATGAAACACAAAAAATGTAGATTCCTTGCATGCTTATATGAGCTATCTAACTATCACGTCCTATAAAATGATGTTTATCGTGATTATTTGAACATAAAGTCTCCAAACAACAGTACCATCACCACAGCTGTCCAAAAAAATCAATACAAATGATTCTGCAATTGAGGACCTAATATTTACAACACTGTATTGATTCTCTGAGCCCTTGGAAGAACATATATAATTTATGCACTTCATTTTCCTGTGATGGTGTCATGTTAAAAACTGACGAGTAGCAGCGGGTCGACTGAGGTGAGGACCGTTCAGACTCAGCCGATAAAAAAAATGTGGAATCAGTGTGAAATCCACGGGCGAGACAGTCATGTGACGATGAGAGCCATGCAGACCGAAGGATTTCAACGATTATGTCATTTTGGATCTTAATCATGGCAGCACCATCATCCGCATGCCAAAACGAGTTCTGGTGCCACTCGGCCTGTCATCGCCCGGGACTCTGTTCAATAATGGATTCATCGGCTAAAACACAAAGGGCGGCTGATAAAGGGCAGCCTTGTCTGACACCTCTCTTAATTTCCCAGTTTTCGGCTAACACCCACATTCACTATTAAGCTGAACTGTCAATTGGGCATATCACAACTTAACTACATCAATAAACTCTTGCTCCGACCCATAAGCTTTTAAAACTTCCCGCAGATGTTCCCGAGATGTAAAATCAAAGGCTTTCTTGTGGTCCAGACCTGCGATGAAGAACTCATCCCCCGCAGCATCACTGCTTCTCTCTCTTGACAGTCCTAAGTTATCCCACATCAACCCTCAACTTAACAGCACACGTCTGATCTTTTTCAATTATTATTTTTTTTCCAGGGCATCATTTAGTCTATTCACGACTATTTTTGCAAGGGCACATTGATCAGTGTGATATGTCTGCAATTATTTATCTCTCGTGCGTCTCCTTTCTTATAAATGAGTGATACAACCCCATGATTAAAGGAGCTGTGTGTAGATTATCTGTCTTGATTCCAGTGTTACCGGTGTGTTCATTTTTTCTCTTCCTTTTTGCATTTATACCGTCGGTTTCCGAAAAAGCATAAGTTACCGCTTTTTTCACACAGAGGCCGTCCATCCTGCATATTCTCCTGTGTGGCATCTTTCATCTTTGTTTGTTTGGGTTTTTTTTTTTTCCTCACATTGTCCGGTTGAAAGTTGAATTGAATTGAATATGTCAGCCCTCTCTGTATCAGCCTCCAAATCTGTGATTGAACAGTCCACATTTTGGCTGGACCCCCTTTCCTCTAAGCCGCCTGTCGAAGAGGGATGCCAGATGTGTCTCGCAGTGTAATTAACTCATGAAACTCGTCTGGCTTGTGGAGCTTTAAAAACCCCTTTCCTCTCCTTTTCTGAAGACGCTGTGGTTATGGTGCTGGTGGCAGGGATTTGTGCAGTTTGAAGTATCCGCACTTTGTGACAGCTTGAGATTATGCACAAAAGCATTTTTGAACTTTTGAACACTTTTGCACTGCTTCCCCCTGTTTAATGTCCCCACCCTGACATCCCGTTTCAACAAGAAATATGTTGACTCATGGAGGCAACACACCGTCCACATGATGTTTCCTTGTAACTGAAAGTGTGTGCCCAACTTTCCACTTTTAGTATGATTCGCCTCCTTCCTCTGCTGCTGTAGTAAAGTAAATGCAGCTTGAAAAATGCAGCTCCAGGTCGCATTCAGTCTTCATATACAAAGAAAACAAATCATCCATGTAATTAGCCATTTTATAACTTCTATTTTATAATTCCAGTCAAAGCTGAGAAGCGTGGTTGATGTAAAAGGTAAACTTTGCAACAGCACAGGAGCAACGCCACAGACAAATGGCAGCAGTGGCAAAGGCAGTGTTTTGCTGGGTGGGTGTTAAGCTTAATCATCATTGTGCGAACTCATTTGGCTTTAGTCTGAACATTTATTTATATGTAAAAGTTATATATTGTAGCTTTACAGCCAAGTAGAAATAATAAGCAACAATAGATCATTTGTTGATAAGTAGCACTTTTAAAACAGAATACCTCAAAGAACATCATATACTTATTTATACTTATATACTCCTTTTTTTGTTTGTTTTTTGTTTTGTTTTTTTAGACTCACTTGATGAAGCAAGAGATGTGTCTGTTCTTATATATTCTGTGGTGAATATTCACAACAGCTTCCATGGTTTTTATGTAGCAACCATGGTTTTGTTGTTGCACTTTATAGTAACTGTCCTAACCATAGTACTACAAAGTTTGTTTAAGGTATTTTATCATCACTATGATTTATTTAAGACTATCTAAGACTTGTGAACATTAGTAATTCAGCACTTACAGTACAAGGTGTGGAGGAAGGCTAAATTCCTTACACATATTTGTCATAACACAAAGTTTGAGCTATCCAGTGAACATAAAGGCATTCTTCATTTTGCATGAAAAACAGAAAACTGTGCCCGACCATTATATCTTCATTACAGCAGGAGTGGGATTGTTTATTCCAGCTATCTTTCCAATGCAACCATCTCCTCCAGAATACAAATAGTGACATATTTATTTGTTACAGTCTACAGTGGGGCTCAAATGACTCACTGAAACTAATGCGTGGTTGGAAGTGAGGTTTGTGGAGAGGAGGATGTCACATGACCAGCTCTCGACCACTGTTTGCGTGTCTGCTACGCTCCCTCTCTCCGCGCATTTGTCTCAGTTCATTTCTCTCTGTTTACAGCCGCCGCTGTTGTTGAACAAAGTTTAAAACAACACGAGAGGTGACGATGAAATATGCTGTGACTATATTTTCAGTTCAAGATCCTCTGCGGCGGCTGCGTGGTAAGCAAATAGAAACACCAGCAAAACAGAAGCAAATTAACAGAGGGGAGCAGATGAAGTCACGTCGGTGTGCATTATTTTGACTCCGCACAACAATAATAACAACTCTCTGCGTTTGTCTTATCTGCATTTCATTTAATTTCATCTCTGCATAGCGTCTAAGAAAGTTGCACTGCAGAATTTGGGAGCAGCATGTGGCAGGGCTGTAACTGCCCTGTGGGACAAAGATTTGGGCTGACAGGTTAACAGGTGAATAGTTCCGCTGTGCTGCTCGCAGCCCTGACATCTAACTTGTCACCTCATATCTGCGTTCCACTCAGTGGCAGGACAACACCCCTCCACTTCCAGGTCCTAGTTGGTCATCATCCCTTTGACTGGCCCAGAAATACAAAATAAAAGTTGAGCTGAGAAAACGTTGTTCATTTCTTCAGCACTGGTGTTTTCATGTGCATCATAAGAATATTTTTATTTCAGTGTGACTCACTGCCCCGGCCTAATTTTCTTAGTGAGCTTGCACTGCACTCGGATTGCAAAGAGCAAGTGCAACCCAGATTATGTCCTGCTTTTCTATACCAAGAGGCACGTCATACAAATGTTAGAAGATGGACATTTATTGTGCTTTCTGCAGAGATCTGTATCCCTGACATGATTCATGTTCTCACAACAGAACGCAGCCACCATCGTCAGTTCGTTCTTCTGCGTATCCGTACTGAGACGTCACGTGAGCGACAACCTCCCTCGCTCAGTCCTCCACCTACATCACACACTTTCTGACATGTGCATTCCCAATCAAGGTGACAGGACCCGCTGGTCATAACAGCTTTCATTCATTACATTTGTAATCTCACAGATTCCCCCACTGAAAAATATATTAAAAACAAATGGACCTCAAGACTCTGGGAAAATGTACGGTCACGTTTTAAAGAAGTTGGCTATTTGACTCGCTACAGAGACACAGGGATGTATGGATCTTTTACATGTTATATGGATTTTTTTTTCATGCCATCATGTGGTGGTGTTTGTTGTGTCTGTGCAGCTGTTCCTGAGATTGAATTGACTTAATTAGGTCTATCGGGAGTCTTATTGTGTTGAAGCCGGGCTAGTGGCTGTCTTTTGGGTAGAGCTTCCTGGTCCAGGTGTGATATACAGTAAATTCATAATAGCCACCATGTTTTCTATAATGCATTTGCTCACAAACTACCATTGGAATAATATATAGCCTCATATTGTATTGTAATGAATTTTGTGATTTTCTCTGATTTTTGGTTTAGATTTTCTTTGCAGTGTTCGGTGCATGTGCTCTAGGCGATATAAAACAACTCTTTCAAAAGAGCTGTTAATATACCATGGCAACAATACCAGCCACCACTCAACCTCTATAAAATCATGACAACCTTGACAGTTAACATAAAAAAGAAGTAGCACTTAGTCAGAGGAAAGTACCGTATTTAGAAAAGGTAGCCTTGGAGTCAAACTTTAGGGAAGGAATAATTCCACCAAACTTAATTGCCAATCTTGCAGTCGTTAGGTAAACCGAAGGCCGTGCAAACAAATGTGCTGCTTCCTTTTCATAGTCAAGAAACAAAAGCAGTAGATGGTGTTGTGCATACTTTCAGTCATTCACACTCTTTGTGTCTTTAAACGGTTGAGAATTACAATTTCGATTGCTGCTATTGATCTCCATTCTCTTTTTCGATGATTGTTTCGTATTCTCCTCCTATCTGTAAGAAAACCTCTTCTCCTTTGTTTTTCTGGCCTTAAAGTGCTTAACTTTTCACACATCGATGGGGGAGCGTTTCATGTCTAGCAGTGAAAATGTAATCGACCAACCAGGTAACATGAACATGAATGTTATTACTGAAGTGTTGAAATTTGGGAGTGAAGTAATATGGGGAAATGAAAATGTGTTGATGAGACAGTGGATTCACAGTAACTTTTGTCCCTGTCAGTCAGGACGAAGCTCATCTGTCTGAATCTGTGTCTATCTGAAGTTGTAACTGGAGCATCTGTGGTTGATTAGTCTGGTTTGCAGTGTAATGGCTCTGTTCTGAACAGACTTTATTGGCACTGTCAATGAGGACAGGTGCAACCTGACAAGTTGATTGAAACTTTTGACATTTCTCCATAGCAGAGTCGGGAAATGTGCCCGCTTTAGACTGCATCATACACACGGGTGTCATAACAATATGGTTTTATGCTTTCCTGGAGCAGCCAGCCACACATCAAAAATTGACCACGGCGATCGCGGTGGTGTCAGCAGGAAATCGGTCAAAGCAGTTGCGTTGTAATTAGACGGTGGCCTCCCCACACGGCCACTAGGGGGTTGTAGAATTCCTCTGCAAAGCCTCTGCTGAAGGTGGAAGGGGGTGGGTGTTGCAAATTCCCTGCCATATCAGAGACGTCTTGCTTGAGAGAGAACTTAATTCCCCATCCACAACTTCAGGACACCTGTGCTGAATTGGCTGAATTGGTTTATAACATGCCATGTTCACTGAACTGAGCAGAAATTCTCCATCAGGTCCTACATAAGACCAGCTACCGCTACAAACTACCCAGAAGGCTGTAGCAGCCAGTCATCGCTCTGTCCTACTTTTCCTCTTTTCATCCTCCTCCTCTCATATCTTCCCACCCTCTAACTCCATCCCTCCATTTCACTCCTCCATCGCAGGGAGGAAATAGCAGCACTGGTCTTATAGCTCTAAAGTGCCATCGATAAAAATAAAAACACCACTTCCCAGATGTATCTGAAAAAATTCAGGGGCAGATGGATGGTTGTTCTGGCTGGCTGGTTGGCTCCATGTGATATCATCAATAATACCCTTGATAGGAGAGGTATTTATTTAGCTATCTAATACAGTCTTGAATTTTCATTTCAGATGTATGGTGTTTTTACAGGCAATATGGAATAAAATGTGCACAGTTAATGACAAAGTGTATATGAAACTGATCCGATATATTTTAATAGACCTCAGTTTGAAAATAAGGGCATACAAAAACTGTATCTTTTCCTCCCATCTTTTCATCTGGGTTCACCATCGCTGTAGACAAGCAGACCCAAGCAAAAAGAAGTGAACGGAAACCAATAAATGCAGTGGGAGCATTGCACATGCCTGCAAGGCAGAAAAATGGTGACTAGACAGACTGGATATTTTCAGCTTGTCCATGCCTGCATTTCATTTCATGTCATTTTGCATATTGTGCACTACATTTCTGCAATGTAGGTGTGCAGGAGTCACAGCCTCACTCTGTTCAACTTTCCGGCAGCTGGCTAAGCTCAACAACACGTGTGACTGGTTTCTCTTGCAAACATGCACCAGCAAACGGGCGGGGGGGAAAAAAAACACTTGGGTGAATTGGAGAAGTGACAGAGTGACGATTCAAAGGTGCAGGCAGACTTTCATCTGCAGGGCCGCTGAGCACAGACTTTGCAGAGACAGCAGAGTGCACAGAGCCAGAGACACAGGCAGACAGACAGATACAGAGACAGACGGTGAGGCAGACCTGTGGAGACAAGGGCAGCAGGTGCAGAAGGCAGAAAGAGATGCAGAGAGTGACAGACATCGACAGACATGAGATAGAGAGAGAGAGAGGGAGAGGAACGAGAGAGGATGGTGCGCTCCCTCAGCCATGAACCTGCCATGTGTAGAGGCATGCTGCACCATCTGTGTTGAGACTGTTTATGTAACACACCGCTGCTGCAGACACCCCGCAGATACACCCCGTACCACCTTGGTGAGGGCATCACAGGGCAGGGCGGTGGGACGCGTCGCTTCTACGTGGCAAACGAAAACAACAACAAAAACAACAACAGCAGAGTGGGACAACAACAGAACAAAGTCAGGGAAAGGCCAGGCTCCATACAACGCCAAACAAGAAAACAAAACAAACACAAATCAATACAAGACTGAAAGAGAAAAAAAGATCACAGGGCAGGAAGGGGACACACACGCACACCAACATCAATAACAGCAGCGGCGGCGGTGACAGCAACAACAATCAAATGTGAAACAGTTACAGAATGTGAATGAAAGACACATGTTGGCATGTTAATGTCGCCACTGGTTGCCCTTGTTGCAGTGACCCTAAACAGCACAGACAGCCATTGACTGTTCAATGCCACGGGGCACAGACTCACATACACGACTAATCATAACAAATCAAAATTTATCAGAACTGCACACAATGAGCCATGACACAGTGACCAAAGGATGTGCAGCAGTTGCACACAGAGAACAAAGAAAACGAGAGAGTGAGAGAGAAGAGACAAGACAGAAAGACCAAACAACAGGAGAAGTGATGTCACATGTAATGACAGAGAAGGCAAGAAAACAGAGGAGAAGAAGCTGGTGAGGAGCGAGGACAAGGAAAGAGTGGAGGAGAAAGAAAAAAACAGAGAGAGAGAGAGAGAGAGAGAGAGAGTCTAGTACATGGTGACAGTGCTGTCATGTCTTGGCGGTGCCAGCTCGACTCCAGAGATGTCTTCAGCAGACACTGGGCAGAGCGCGGCCTCTTTGTGTGGACCCGGAGTCGACCAAATGGTCCAGAGAGAGGTGGTGGTGGGGGGGTGGGGGATGTGACAAAGGAATGGGTTTTCCCAAAAGCATCTTAGAACTAGGAAAATATTTTTTGATTGCCTTTTAAATGGGACAACAATGATAATAGCGCTTTGGGGAAGACACTTTGGGGAAATCCAGGCCTGCCAGCAACACAACCTCAGTGTATTTATGGGAGAAAACACAGCAGAATAAAAGTCTGCACTGTATATGAGCCACTGACACAGGCCAGGTTCTCTGACCTCAACGCTATATACACTACATTAGCACCAAAAAAAAAAATAAAATAACAGCATGAACATCTTGTGTGCTAGAGCAGCTAACTTCCCACAGCTGGGCCAGGTAGGGATTAGTGGTGCCAGGGTCGACTCAATAACATCATAACACAAGATCAAAAGTGCTACTTGTTTATTGAAAAACCTGCCCAGCTGGCTAAGCATCTCTGTTGGCAATGAGATGAAAAGATGACTCACAGAAATGATGTTGGGGAATGAGGGGAAACTGAGTGCCATGAATCATGAGTAAGGCCTGGCAAGCTCAGTTTGGCTCTGTGGTGGAAACCAAACCAGACCTAGCTAGACTAGGCTTGCTGCCCGGCGTTGCCACCCAGGGCAGCGGACCAACACAGAGAGGCACTATTCAGTGAGCATGCCCATTCATTTTGCCAACTGCATAGCCAGCTCAGTGGTGCATGGACACGGGGAAAGAGGGAGAGGAAGATGAGAGGCTTTAGGAAGGCATCATGGTGAAAGCTGGGAGGCTGGAGGGGCCTGAAGCGGCAAGGCCTCTGAAAATTGAAAGCAGTGGTGGAGGAAAGAGGGGGATTTGGGGTGGATGGGTGCTATGAGAGGGCTGATGATGATGTATCTTTCTGGAACAAAGCGGGGCAGCAGGCACTGGCACATGGCGCCTAAATGAAGAAGCCTTGCCGGTGCTACGGTTCGCATTTAAAAATTACAAAATAAACAGCATCCTTTTCCTTTGGCACGTCAAATTCCTGGCAAATTATTGACATTTGCTGCATGCGCAATTGTTTCACATCTGTTTGTGAGCTTGAGCTGTATTGATATTCGTACATCGGGCTACTGCGTATGCTTGAAATCACAAACCATTACTGCAGCTGATCCCTAGATGGACAAGCAACTCCTGGGGCAGAGCAAACAAAGCAGCGGGCTAATTTTAGACACGCTGCACTGCCAAGCAAAAGCCCACAGAAAATTAGAAGCAGTGTTCTGTTTATTGAGCTGACATCTGATGGCAGTGAGACTTTTTCTTTCTTTTTTTTCCTTTTTTTTTTAAACCTCACTACTCTTATAGACTATTGACAAATGCCTTATATAGTCACACCTCAGGTTGTCAGAGCACAGACCCTCAAAATCCGGGGAAAACTCGGTGGCAGAGGCCAGCATTCATTTTTATGATCTATCGGACAGTCTTTATAAAGAAGGGGCTGTGTGGCTGGACTGGATAGGGACAGGAGGAGTTATAATAACCCCTGCCCAGTGAAATACATTGGCCCCAAAGATACAGAAGAGAAAAGAAGCTTTAAGAGGCTGGGGGTAATGTGTCTTTATCTGTATAGGGAATGAGACTGCTGGGTCAAGTGGGGCGAGTGGCTGCCCAGGGTAGATAATGAAGTTGGAAAGTTGTGAGAGAGTGCCAGAAGGACTGCAAGACTGTGAGAAGAGAGGAGAAGTTTGTGTGAAGAAGCTGGGTGATCTAATTCATTTTCAAATTTAATTCAAGTCAACAACTTTTATAAAAAAAAAAAAAAAAACAGGTGGGGAACACTCTGACATTATGCCTTCTTTTCCATCTGTGCCCTGCAGCAAGAGCTATCGCTACAAGGATAAAAAAAAAACAAAAAAAAAACCCCAACAACAATTGTGTTAAAGCAGAAAAAAAAGTATAAAGACAGAAATAAATTGTTCAATAGAATAACATTTTGCAGAAGCAGAGAAAACAAACACTTTCCAAACCTTTTGTCTCTATGGAGAATGAACACAGGTGAGTTGGAGGCGTTGAAAGCAGAATGGTAATTTTGGCAAGTGCAAATTAGAGGCAAGCCACTGAATGCTTGATTATGCTGTTCTGTAACAAAGCACTGGCTCAGAGAATGGGAGCCATGTGAAAATGACGTGTGACCACTTTAATAGCAGTGACATTACGAATCTCTGACTCGCACGCATTGTACAATACTCCCAGGCCAACGATCGCAATACAGCCATCTGAGGTGTGCTGAAAGAGATGATTTGCATGGTACAAGTACAACACTTGGTGCCATTTGTGCGACTGCAGGGCTGGAGAAGGTGTGAATAAAGTGCAGTCCGCAGTGTCACGGAGGTGTGGGAGTTAACAAACGCGCTGGCACTTCTGCACATATCACGGAACAGAAAAGTCGACATTTAAAAAGAGATACTGTTCGTACGTAGTCTGGCACAGCCATTGTTCTCGACGCCCAGAGCAGAGTTGACGGAAACCTGGGGGTTTCAGTTCCAATAAACAAGATTACCTTAACTCTAAGTCAGTTACTATGGCATCTTACGCTCTGAAGCTAATCTACTTGGCAGCAGGTTTGCTTTAACTAACCTCAAGTCATTCGTCTGAAAACCTGTCGAGCCTGCAGTATTTGTGTTTTGACATGGTCTGCCCTTTTCCCGGTGATCCCATCAGCACTGAGGCCCACGTTATTTGAAGCAACCAGTTTCTTAGTTGAACATTGTTGTAAAGTCTGCCTTTCTTGCTTGGCCAGAAAGTGACAACTCTGGTTTTTCTCAGTCGTGCTTCCATGGAGTTAGAAAAATAATCTGAGATTGGCCTCAGTGTTAAAATAGCAAACATTTTTATATGTTAGTTTGATTATTTTCCTTTTTGTTTTGTTTGCTGGTGTTGATTGAGACAGTCCTCTTTTACATATAGAGTCAATGGCACATGCTTGGGCTAGATCCTCTGCACCTTTTAACCTTCACTGAAACTTACAATAAGGAAAGGCTATATTGTTTATACTGCAGCCTCTCGGTGTCATCGCCTAAGCCATGCCACGTTCCGCAAAGGATGCTGCCTCTTTTGTGGCTTCCAATCTAAGGCGTTGGTTGGAATGTAATCAGATGGTTTCCGAGTGAAAAGAAAATGAGCTTGTGAAATCACCTGGCTGTGACAAGTCAGTATGTATAGATTTTATGAAAAACTAGCGACCTGCAGACAGGAGACTATCACTGTGAGTGTGACTTTGTCAAAGGAAGGCTGTCAAGTCATTACAATATCACACATTTCATACAAATCGAATGCTGGTAGAAGTGCAAATTAGTGAGTTAATTACCTTAGTTGTATTAAAAAATAGCTGGAATGTGTTTAAAGTACACTGTTCAGGTTTGTTTCATAGTTTGATACAAAATAATCTTTTAGTTTAATCAGGCTGTGATTAATGATTCACTGCAGTGTCTGCAACTTGGACCATGCCAACTGGGCTGGGATTGACTCTCACGCTAATACATTGTTTCTTATTGGCAAAGCAACAGGCTGTTGACTTGCATCCCTAAATTGCTACTGATGTGGCAGGAAAAGACTACAGTGAAGTGTAAGAAAACATGGCCTCAGGCGGAGCTTTGGGAACAAACGAGAAGAGTGAACTTACAGTATATGCAAGAGAGTATCCTAGTTTCTCTCCCCAATAATGGCAATGCATGCCCCTTTTCAAACCTCCACCACAGGACCAAGCTTGGCAACTGTTCAGACATAGGTTGGGCTCCAAAGCAATCCACTGTTTGATCAATTTGCTTAAATAACTAAAAGAACTGCACATGGATTCAGTATCAGGGGATAAAACTTTGAAGTTAGCTCAAGAAACTTAAGCATTGGCCATGTCTCAATCCTCACTTTCCCGTTCACCCTTTTCTGTTCAAGATGAATAAAAGTCATGTCAAACTAAATGTACCCTATTATAAGCCTCTGACAGAGCACTGACACTGGTTAATGGCTGTGCTGATGTGAGAGACTGCTCTCTTTTAGTACAATTATCGCCCGAAGAGATACTTAGACCTCTGCTTGAAAATCTGTTTCTCATCAAGTCTAGCTCGCTTCTTGTATTGTGCGGCGCTGCTCGCCTGTTTCATTTACGGATGCTGCTGGCTGTAAAGAACACATCACCCACAGACAACATTTTGGGACGTGTTGACAGGAGACAGGCAAAATGAAGCAGGGTTGGCGTCCGAGAGATTGGAGAAGCGGGCCCCTGACTGAAAGGTCATCTGTTCAAAGTTTGGGCCAGCTGGGAAAATCTGGGTGAGGAAAGTGAATACTCCACTTTACACTGTACTGTCAAGGTGCCCGGCTGTCCCCCATTACAGCCTGATTAAGGCACTTAACCCCAATTGCTCTGGTGGAGCTGCTCCGGGCCCAACAATAGAGGACTGTGGTTATACATAGCAGCTCCAAGGTCTGAGTATGTGGAGTCTGAAGCAGGAGAGAGCGTTCCACAAAAACAAAAGACAAAAGTCTCATATTAACTGAAGTGTACAGAGAACAATCAGGCTGGAAGGTGACAACAGCACAAAACAAAGCAGCAATAGCAACAAAAAAAACTCTATGTCAGTAGCACTAGCCATAAAAAAGATATGCATCGTAAAAAAAAATGCTGCTACATGACAGCTGATGATAAAATTGCTTATCTCAAAATGTTGCCGGTGTACCATAGCCTTGGGAAAGATTGTATTCTGGCTTAAGTCTTTGGAAAGTTTTTTTTTTTTTTTTCATTTTGCCGCATGATGCCTGAACACGCCTTTAGAAACAGCTCAGAACGGCAGAGAAACCTTCTCAGATCCTTCTGCAGTGTGCTTGTCTGTGGCATGGTCCTCCCGCTCTTATGAGAACTATATTTGCGACGATTGTCTTTTTAAGTGAGAGTATTTATGACATCAGATTGGGACAGTACTTCCTTGTACATCCTTGACTCGTATTTTCAGTCAAAGATGGGTCCAAGATGGGATTTAAGGATTCTGATCACCAGACTGGGATCTCTCTCTCTGTGGTATGTCAATGAGCTGCATAATCTTGGTAATCCTGGCAAATTTTGGATGGTGGGCACAATTATTCAGAAAATTAAAAACTCACCAGGGATCAGCAGCCAAATTTCTGTTCCTTTATTCAGCAAGTGTCCTATTACAGCCCCCACCCATTTGCTCGAATAAATTCAAGAAAGTCCAGCACACAAAAAGCATGCATGAGCATATTGTTCTTGGCTCAACACAGATTAGCGTATCGAAACTGCCTCTACTACGCTATTGTATTCAGTTGTTTTTTTTATTAGCTAATCAGTGCCAGTTTGTCCATTGTAATGCGTTGGTGCTTATAAAAGACAGACTGGTGCTATCTGCGCAGCTCAGTAATATTGTTGACTGTTCATTATTGTTCACATTTTACAAAAGACACACCATGGCTGTTGCTGTCTTTCACTTGTTAAAGTACTGCTGGCTGTCAAACAGGGACAGGACAAGCAATACAGCAGCTGCTCAGACAGAGAATACAGTTGATACATGCACAGACACACACTCACACACACACAAATCCTCCTACAGGCAATAAGGAAGGTTCACACAAACGCATACAGTGCTCCTGTGTTTTGTTAGTGGTAGGGGTGTAAAGCAGACTGGGTTCAATTGTTTATCTGCTTGATTTTGTGCATGCATGCCAGCTATCCGTATCTGTCATCTGTGGCCAAGCCCTCCCAGCCCTGTAGGACTGCCGCCTCACACTGAGGTAAGTCCATTAGACACTTATTAAAGCTGGAAAGGCACAGCACCCCTGACCGGTCGCTCTATAAAAAAAACAGTGCACTATAGGTGCGTGTTTGTGTAGCATCCAGCAGGACTTAGTTTGCCTCATCACACACACACTGGAGCAGGCAAACAGCTTTGACAAGCACACACAGAGACACACACACACACACACACACACACACACACAGACAGACAGACAGACACACTCTCTCCCTGTCTCTCTTGTTGGGACTCTGTGTACTGTGTTGTGCCTGCTCTCAGTGTGAGTCTCTCTCAGTGTTTTTTTTGGGGGCGGCCATCTCTGCTCGGCCTTACCATCTGTTCGCCATGCTGTGGAACACGGTGCTCCCTGTGGCTGCAGGCGTTTTCACATGGTGGCAAAAACTGTCAATTGGATAAAAAAACAACAGCCAGGCCAAGAGCGGTTTGGCCTGATCGACAGGAAAAGACTGTGTTTTTTTTGTTTTGTTTTTTTTGGCTTGGAAATCTTACGAGTGAGTGATGTGCATGTAAGGTTTCATATATGTATCAATATTTTTTACAATGTGGTGTCCAAATGTCCTGGATTGTGGTTTTGTGTGTGTCTGTGTAAGTTCACAATTCCATTGAGAGGTTCATTCTCCGACAACAAAAGTGGAGGACGAGGATAAAAGAACAGTGATGTTCATTTCTTTCTCTTCTTGCTGGATTAGAATATCTTTAGATTTGTCCTGCACAGAAGAAGGCAACAGCTCACGGGCTTCCCACGCTAAACTGAGTGGCTAATTCATTCATTTTACAAGGTGCAAGTGGGTGTGAGTGTGTTTTTGTGTGTGTGTTTGTGTTTGCGTGTCCTCTCTACATGGTTATTATCCTGTTAACACAGCTGCCGCCTGGTAAGGTTAGATACAAACAGCAACAAAACCAGATGGAGAAAGTTGTTTTCAATGGCTCTGCTAATTGAGGGGCAACTTTTCACACTGGAACTTGGTGAACATGTTTCAAGTTTCTTAAAGCAGCAAGACCAGTGAGAAAGTAGTGCTTCCATCTTGACAAGGCTCAAATCAGACGCCTTTCCTATTCGCTTTGATTAAATAATTATTAGTTAATTAGGATGGATATAAGAGCAAGAAAAGTGCATTTTGAAATACTTCTGCATCAAGGAAAAAGATGAGCTACGTGCTGCATGCACACTGAGTTGTAAAGTTGTACAGTTATGAAAATGAAATAGTTTGGTAAATAGATATATTGCATGCGGGTAATTATGTAAGTGTGGCTGTGTGGGTAAGAATTACAGGGTACAAAGAGTTACATGCAAGTCCTCTTGAAAACATTTTTCATAACATTTTGGATTGATTTTTGGAAAATATAAAGCACTACACAGTGTATTTGGTCCAGCAAACAGGTTTTAGGTGAGTAACCAGGTGATTCTATGTTATGTCAGATTCCTTTGGATAAGACAGCAAGGTAAGAATCCGGCTGATTTTGGAATGTAGAAGTAAACAGTTGGCCAAGCTTTTTTTTCCATCTGTTTGATCACATCTCTGCTAATTGGCTTGACTAGCTTATTTGACGATGTTGTGGGAACACTTCCAAGAATCAAACAGTTGTTGTGTTAGCTGATGTGGTGAAAAAGTGAGTCAGCTAGCCAATGACCGGAGGTGCCTGTCTGGACATCTCGCACAATATACAAACAAATAAATAAATAAATATTTCTGTCAAAAATCCAGTGAATAAAGTGACAGGTAAGTCTAAAGGGACACATTAGTGTAGCAGGTAAGCTTAAAGGCTGTAATAAGTTCAGCGGCAGCCTTATTTTCTGCATTGCAATCAATATTTCACCTCAGAAATATTGACTGCAGTGCAGAAGAACTCATTTTGACAAATAGATGGATAAATGAAGTTGGACAAGATATACAGCCTAATATTTTTTTGTAACTGAAAGACTTGCAGACACCCTGTAAATATGCATGTAAATAAGTGAATAAGTAAGTATCTGCTGTACGTAGTGAAGTATATGCATGTATGTACTGTATATAGGTAAATATAGTAATAAGTAAGTATCTATGCATGTAATTAAAAAAAATTAGGGATTACACACTATTAAATCAGATCAGAGAACTAATGGTAGAGCTAATGAGTAGATCTGACTGGGCTGGGACACTGCTAGGAGGAAAGAAAAACACCTGGGAATCAGAGAGATTTCCTTTTCAAGCTGTTGTAGAAAAAAAGGGAAGAGAGAAGGGATTTGCACACATACACACAGACACGCACATACCCATGTACACACACACACACACACACACACACACACACACACACACACATTCAAACAAGGACAGATGCATGTCGTACAAGGACATATTCACACATACACACACACTGGTGGTGTGTTATGCCTCCCAGAATTCCCATCTGTTGAACCACAAGTCCAGGTTGGTCCTAATGAGAAATAATGAGCCTTCGCTACATAACAACAATATGGATGAATTTCACCTCCACTTGAGATTTTATTGAAACTACATGGACATTATTTCATTTGCAAAGATAGAAAATGGATGTCATTTCATTTTTAAACATTACAGTTAGTTTTTTTCACTCATGTTTTCCTGGTGTGTACATACATTATACATCAAGTGTCAAACCTGACAGTCACTGAAACAGTGAATCATTGCATTAATGAATGGTGCATTCATGATATCTCATAGTCTATAACCATTTTATAGGGCAACTACATTTTGAGTTACAAGTATTATACAGAAAAGTGTTCATTAGAAAACGATTATTCAGATTGATATGCAGTACAAATGTAAATCATTGTATTCAAAATGTCCCGACTTTCCTTGATTAAATGAAGATACAGAAATTCAACCAGATTCATAGTGAGACGCTCCTCTCAAAAACACAAAAAGTGTATTTAAAAGAGCTCAAACAGGCGAGAAGCTGTTGCCATCAAATTCTGATATTTCTCTCTTGTAAATAAGAACAACAGTGGCATCGGCAGGCCTCCATTAACAGCTGTCATATCTGTCAGCAAAAACAGCTACAACATGGTCTGTGTGTCTGTACGATGAGCACGAGGCATCAAGTCAAGGAATCCAACTGGCCTTGCACGATCTCTAGCTGGAAGAAAATGGGAGAGAAGAAGTTGAGTGTGGGGAGAAGAGAAATACACACACACACACACACGCACACACAAATGCACAGACACAAAGAGAGGGTGCAAAAGAGAGGCAACATCATAAATCAAAGTATGAGAGACAGACAAGCAGATGGATTTTGTCTGGCAGAGACCAATCAAGACAAGATGCAACAATAAAGTTAGCCATTAAGATGAAATTGGAAGAAAGCACACACACACACACACACACATGCATACACACCCACATGCACGTAGGCACGGACACACACACGCAAGCAAACAAAGCAAACAGACCTTGTTGTAGAACTCAAGCAGCTCCTGGTGGCTGAACTCAACAAAAACATTTTCCTGCACCTGGAGAGAGA
>OMLB01048851.1:0-17724 GCA_900302555.1 Myripristis jacobus | reverse complement strand
GTACAAAATTATTTTTTTGCGGTATTCAAGAGACTTGTATGATTAAATACATATATACATGTCAGGGTTGAAAACATCATAATTTAAAGAAAATTACCTCTTTCTGGGAGGGTTTGTTCTCTGGAGGAATGGGCAGGAAGTCGATGACGTCCTGACAGGAAGCACTTGCAGACTTTTTTTTTTTCTTAAAACCTTTGTCTAAGTCAGGGGTCGGCAACCTCAGGCATGCGTGCCACAGTGCTGTGTACACGTCACATTTTGAGAATGTTGTGTGCCGAACGTCAAGTGTTATTTACATTTTGAGACAAAGCAGCAGACGGCTTTCACAGACCAAGCAGATGAAGTCGATTAAACGCGCTGTGTCCAGGTGTGGGAATCAAACCAGCACCCTCAAAGACCTCGCCACTGCTAAAAATCACGCCGCTGTAGCTAGTTATCGCACTGCTGATTGCATTGCTAAGCATGGAGAGCCGTTCACCGATGGAGAATATATTAAGGAGGCTTTTCCCCGTTGCTCAGATATGAAAACCTGTCAAACAAAGAAACAGTCAAGTCAAGAATCAAGGACATTCCCACGTCAGCAAGAACGTGTTCAGCGACGTGTCGATGAAATGGCAGAAAATGTCAGAGATCAGCAAACAGCGGGGTTAAAAGATGCGTGTGTGTGTGTGTGTGTGCAGGTGTGTTGGAAATGTTTTTGTGTTTTGTGTCATCCCGAAATTGAACTTTGTTTTAGCCTACTGTTGATTATGGCACGCTCACTGACGAGAGAATTTCAAACTGTTCACGAGGAGGTGACGAAGTTATTCCGTGTCGAATGCAGGATGGAAAAAAAAAACAATATGCATGCGTGATTCGGTACAATAATCCAGTATTTTTTACAGCATTCATGTGTGAAAAGGGGGCGTTGGCATACGTTCTTTTTAATTTCTCCCTGAATCGCTGTTTTAACTAATTACGAGTTAAACGAGTCAGAGCCGAGCTTCTTAAAGCCGAGAGGTGCAACCCAAAGCGGGGAACGCTTTCACCTCTCGAAGGCCGCCAGACTCTTTCTCGCCGTTTACAAGATCTCTATATCTTTCTCTCTGCCTGTATCTGTTTCTCTCATTTTACTCTCCTGTCGCGCTGCATACACCGGCAGCAACCGTATAAACGGGCTTAGTATAATCACATATCATAGGGCCTACTGCTGTGAGAGAGAGAGACAGACAGAGAGAGAGGGAGAGAGGTTAAAAAACACGAGAACACACAAAAATGAAGACAAACATAAAAATCATGAATCACCATGCACGGGTTTGACTTCTCCCGGATCGCTGATCTTTACTATCAAATGAATCAACAAAGTGGAGGCATATTACATCTTTAGCGAGCAATTAAATTACTTACTGTGCTACTTAAAGTGATATATAACTCACTTAAAAGTAATAGGGAAACCAGAAGGAATGGCAGACGGCAAAAAGACAGATGAGCGAGTGAGAGGGGATGAAGATGTGCCGTAGACACCTTTAAAAACAGAAGACGAGAGGAAGACAGACAGATGAGAGCAAGAGAGAGGGAGAGAGAGAATGAAGCAGAAAAGTATTCTGTTTCGCCACAGAGTTGTTACACATTATGATTTCTTCTGAAAACATGAGTCTGTAAAATTGGCAGGCCCATATTTTATCACTTAAATCGGTGTAAGGTTGCACGGCCCGGCCGCATTTCACAGTGCAACCGCTGCCTCGCGGCCCCGACACAGCCATATTTATTTATTTTTTTGTCTCTCTCTCTCCTTTTACACTGACTGGATTTCAAATGAGAAATCATTTTCCAAGTAAGCACGACTCCGTCGTTGGTTTAATTTCATCCTGCAGACCCAAAACAGATGTTCATGTTCTGCTTCAGCCCTTGTGAGAAATGTGTTGTCTGCAAATGATCAAACCCCGTACCCAGTAATTATCCTTTTTTATATATATACATATAGCCAACTCCCTCTCTCTATATCTCCCTGTAGATGAATATTGTGTCGTCACCTCATTATTACTTTGGTTTTAGTGTTATTAATTTACCTGTGCTGTTGACATTAGGAGAATTATGCCAGAGTTAACTTGTTTCTGTCCTGAGAAAGGACTAATCCGCTAATCACACATAGGGGTACAGAGGGGGACATAAATAGCCAGATCAAGGACGCCAGCATGAGTCTTACCAGGGGATAAAGGCTTGAGCAACATTAATTTTTGTCTTTAGTTTTACCTACTTTACCTTCAAGCTTTCACATTTACTGTTAATTTAGCTACTATTAATTTAGACTCACATGTGATTGGCTTAAGTTATTTTTTAAAAGAGAAAACAAAAACAGTTGTGCCAATGTTAGTAAGTTAATAACTCAAGTTGATATGAAAAAAGAGGCTATGTTGACCTTATGTATAAAGCTGGTGTTAGCTATACAATTTACTCTATATTATTACAGTCAGCCGAAACCTTTCAAAGAGCTAGAATGACAGAATGATCATTTGAGTGAACCAAGTGGCAGCATGACTTAACTTCATACATATCTCTCAAACAAATAAGCCTCGTGTAGTTTTAGAGGTAGAAGAAAAAAATACATTCAACCCAATGAACCGTCGGGGCTGAGGTGAGCCGATTGGTCCTTATTGGTCCAGAAATGCCGATGGGTGAAGCCCCTGAGTCGACCATCTCACTTTGTCCGGTCCCATGTCCTGCTTCACAAAGAACTAGACCACCAAGTGAAGAGAGGATTTTTCACATTTTGAGTGGTCATTTTGGCTTATTGGTTAAGGTTAGGGTTAAGGTTTGGTTAAGGTTAGGGTTAAGCATTATCTGGTCCTAGCTAACATCACGGAAAGGCTGCAGAGAATTAATGTAAGTCAATGAAAAATCCCCTCTTTTTGCTGCTTTTTGCTTTTCCTTTTCCGTTTGAGGTGCACTATCGCCACCTGTTGCTGCGGAGTGTGCATGTCCATAGGATTATGCAAATCTCAGTCCATTGTGCAAAGGACAGACATCATGCGACATCTCCCTAATGCACCAGGCAAACGCACTTTTGATTTTCTAGGGCCTGCTCTTCCCTGGGTCTGGCAATGATATTAATTTTCGAAGTTGTAATTGCTCGTAAACCTTTTTGAGTTGCAAGATTATTATCCTACTTAATAAATAAGTGTGTTTTTATTTACATCTTTAGTTTTCTCACTTTCAGACGTTTGTCATGAAGCTGCGTTGGCCTTGTTGTAAATAAAGTCTGGTGCACCACAGCAGACCTGAGGGATAACACCCACCAATCAAAAGTCACAGTGTCAACACACTTTGATCGACACACACATGTATGAACACACTCTAAATCTCTCTCTCTCTCTCTCTCTCACACATACATGCATACACACACACACACACACACACACACACACACACACACGCACACATACATCTACACAAACAAACACACGTACCATACACCTACCCGCTGTGTCCCATGGGCTCCTCATTCCAGCGCTGGGTCAATCGCTCTCTTTGTGCGCTGGTTCCACCACAGTCCTTCAGAAGGCGGCGTGCAGGAAAAAGTTTGATTTGCACACCTCTTAAGCCGTTGTAATTGAAAAGGGGCCTAAATGAATTCATGGACTCCCCTGACACATGTAAAACCTGGACTAAATCAAACTTATTGCCTGATGCTGGTCTGCTGAATGAATTTGTGTGTGTGTGTGAGTGTGTGTGCGTGTTGCAATGCTCTGCGCAGCTCCTAGGCAATCCTAGTGATAGGATTTTTTTTTGACTGAGCGATTATTCTAAACAAGCTTATTTGATATAACAGGCATTATTGATCTTCTTTAATTAAGTGAAGTGAAGCACCATATGGCCGTCTTTGATTTAACATACATTAAATATTTGCCCTTATTGCTCGATGATTATAATCACCATTAGTGGACTTATATATGCGTTCATTCCTTCATTCATTCATTCATTTAAACCTTTATTAAATTTTCCTGGACACTTGAAAAGCTGCTGAGGTAACAACACAAGGAATGTAAAAAATGATTGAAGTTGGTTTTTGTTCTCAGTGTTTTCAAAGAAATTAGGTGATTTTTGTTTAGTTGAAACATTTATGTGCAGAATTCAAAATGAGAAGCAGCCACAGCACCACATATCGGATCTCAAGCCAGAGTGTCACACTTTACGGCTGTAACCATAGCAACTAACCACAATCAGTCCAGTCGCTTGGAAAAATTAGCATTTTATGTTTCTGCAGGCCAAGGATACATTGAAATGTCTTGTTTTAAAGCTTCATGAAGTAGTTAAGGGAAAGCTGCCTTAACCTTAACCATGACTTTTTCCAAACCTCAACCACGTAGCTCTGTCGGCTAATGAAGATAATGAAGCAAACAAAAGTGGCTAAAGCAGCTAACAAGCTCATTTTATCAAGGATACAGTCACATGACGTTGACGCAGGCTCCACCGTATTGACTCTAAATGTCTAAATGTTGATCTGCAGAGTATTTTTGGTTCAGAAACGTCATTTCAACGTCATGCCAACATTCTACTCTGGTGACCACGGCATGCTCCATGACCGTTCTACTCCATTCAAGTTGATTGATTTTGATTGCTTTTAATTGATAATAATTGCGGTTTCGCTGTTCAGTTTAGGCTAACAATGTGTTTATTAACATCTCTTATCTGCTGGTCGCTTATTCGTTCTCCACCGATTGTGCTGCTCCACCGCACAGATTGCAGTGCAGATAAATCTCCTCAATTCCCGCTGATCACCAATGGAGTGTTCAGGCCAAGCTAAGCACAGCTCGTACCTCCAGCTGTGAAGCGTGTAGTGCAGTCTACCATGGCTCAGTGTGTGGGTGGCAATCTCTCTGTGGAGAGCTGAGTGTGTGTGTGTGGTGTCCAAAGTGTTTATTGGCATTGTTAAGGATGTGCACAGAGGCTCTTTATTTCAAGTTATCGGTGGGAAACAGCTCACAGGCCGAACTCTGCCATGCAGGGTTATGTGGATGATGTTCAGATAGCCTCCTGTGAGAAACGTTTTAATGAAGAAAATGTTTTGATTTTCTTCCGTCTTTGAGCAGCCAGGTGACAGAGGTGAAATGCTCTAAAGGTCCCGTGTCTCTCAGTATAAGAGAAAGAATCAGGATAACCATTGCAAACAGAGTTATGTATGTTCTCTGCATGTAAATTCAACACCGCTGGTGAGTGGGAGGAGCAGGTTGGTGTCGAGATCTTTGAGTTTCCCCCACTGCCGCTGCTTATGAAGTTGGAAGCATTTTCGGACAGGTTCCTCGGTCTAAAATTCAACACCTTTCCCCCAATTGTTCATATCCCAGGCAGTGTTGTACAGTAAGGGGAGATGAATGATAAAACAGTGTGCTTAGGTAGGAAATGGGTTGGCCTGAGCTCTTACTCCACCAGAGACACAGTTTTTCCACACCAAACAGGAGGAAGGGGCTGGGTGTGCCAAGTGTACAATTGATCTACGCCGCTAAAATGCTTTCCCATCTTTTTGCACGCTGCATAGTGACAGCCTGAGTGGTTGCTAGAGCCTCTCTGTCTTTGCTGTACATGAGGCGGTACAAGGTTCCTCTGGCAATAAAGCTGAACCTGGATTTCCTGGACTTTCAAAGGCAACCCAAACTGCAAAATGGACACATGTTCTGCGGGCTCGGAGGGGGGGGTGGTTAGACTGGCTAGATCTCAATGGACAATATTTCCTCAGCCTGGTTGAAATCATTCTGATCCCAGTTGGACTGTTTACATGGACGGCAAATAAAGGGATCCAACACATTTAATCAGAATATGATTTTTTTTTTGGACTTGCTTCCACCTGCTGGGAAGCATTTAATCTGCCGGAAATATAAATATGATATAGTATATAATATAGGCTGTGTCAGTTTTGACTTTTAGTTTTGTAACAGCCTTCAAACCTTTGCAGCAGTTTCTGATTTAGTCGATGAAGAGGTTGATTCTGGTTGTTTGAACAACTCGTGGTTTGGAGCCTTTCAACCATGGAGGCGTTCAACAAGATTTAATCTTCACAGCCTCACCTAATATTACCCCCACCTGGGCCAAACATGCGCAGAAAGAGTGTATTAATTCCAACCAGAGAGAAACGATCAGATTAAGCATTTACATGGTTATTAGGTGCTAATGTTTTCCAGTTGAACAGATTATCAAAGGTTTACACCAGCCCTCCCAACCCGATTGAAAGTTTCTTCTAATCAGGCCAGATCGGGTCATTCTCTTCCGATTAAGGTGGTTCCCTGATTGGGAACAAAGTAATTCTGACCAATCGGGGGTCCATCACAAATTAGTCTGAAAATAACATTACAATACTTTCTTTTTTCAAAGCTCTCTGATCTTTGTGTCTTCTCCATCCTCCAGAAGATCACCGTCTAGACCCGCCTCGCCAGATTCAGAGGGCCTCCCCTGGAGTGAGGACCACCGCGAGGAGCCCATGCCGCACCTGGAGCCTTTCCTGCATGAGCTTCCCCACCACGAGGAGGATCACGGGCGCCCCCTGGACGAGGAGCCCCTGCCCCACATGCTCCTGCCACCGGACAGTCTGGAGCTGCTGGAGAAAGCGGAGAGGAAGCTGATGAAGAAGAAGAGGAGAAACAAGCAGAAGAAGCAGCGGCACCGGCATTTCAACGACCTCTGGGTTCGCATCGAGGAGAGGTAAGAGGAGGGAGCGAGGCGGGGGGAGGAGGTGGGAGAGGGGAGAGGTGATGATGACAAGAGAAGACCGGGAGACAAGCAGAGGAAATGAATATGCTGGCAGCGTGAAGAGTTATTGGTCTGCATTAAAGGATGGGAAAGAGGGAGGAGAGGAGGATAGCGAGGAGGAGACAGAGCTGACCATAAGCCACTGCAAAGTTCGAGAGCAAATAGAAGACACAATAGCAGCGAGTCGCCCCAGGCACACTGAGACACATTAATACTTTAGTTATGTGGGGATACCGGGTCTTGTTTCTCTGTGTGGTTGTCAGTAGTGGCTTGTCTGTCTGGCTGTGATGAAGTGGAGAGGAGAGGGTAGGGGTGAGGAGACAAAAATGGACAAGAGATAAAAAAAAAAAAAATCAGAATGGAGGGGGAAAAGTAAGAAAAAGAAGGGAGTGAATGAGATCAAATGAAAGGGAGAAAGATGAAGAGAGATGAGGGGAAATTGGAAATGTGTAATGCAGCCTTTTCTTGTTGTCTATAGGATAAAACTGACACTTCCTGGTGTTTTGCTGCGGGCTAAAACAGCCACTGTATCACATCACCATGCTCCTCATGCAGCCCCCACATGTCAGCCACACACACACACACACACACACACCCTTCAGTGTGGTATAGGTCCAGACTGGTTGCAACCTGGTGTAAGTGTCTTTGGATGTGGAAAAAAGCAGCCTGGGAAATCCTAGTAAGCATCCGGTTTTGGTCTCACAGTAGCTCCAGGCAGGGACTAACTGGCCAACAAAACAAGCTCACCTTTCAGAAAAAGGGGGTCCTGCTCACAAGGTGTGGTCTGCCGTGCTGAAACCACTCGCTCCCATCTACTCACATGGATTCACCAGCTCCGGTTTATTGTGAAAGTTTAAACTTGATTCTAATCAGCCAAGTCTGTTGAATCATCCATGTGGAAAACTGTAAGCAAAGAAGCTAATTTGACTGATGAAGCCAATTTCAAATGCATCTCTTAGAGCTTTGATTTATAGTAAAATAAATATTACCGTTTAAATGAGTTCAGTGCATACTTTGTTCTCCCATGAGGAAAATTGCTGTGGGTTTACTGTACAAACATACAATAAAAATATAATAAGCCTCAGGCCAGTAACCTACTTTATCTCTGACAGCATGTTAGTATTTAACTATTGTTGCTGGCACGTTAAACCACGCTTACTCAGTGTTGGAGATCTTTCTTTACTTTCTAGTTATTAATCCTTTACTAATACGCCGAATGAGTTAACATACTGAGTGAGTTTAATGACCCTGGGATAACAGCCTGTATTTGTTTTGAACAGTGGGTGATCCTCTCTCTGAAAGTGAGGACATTTTTCTCAACTCCCAGAAAACTTTTGCCTGCATCATCAATCTAGAAAGAGCAGATGGTCCTTTAGTATTTAAAGCTTGTCTAGGGAAACTTTTTTCTTCATAAGTTTGACAAATTAAACACAGAGGGTCCTATCCAAACTAAATGCACTGAGTTCTCCAGGCTGCTCCGGGGGTTGTAATCTTATGTGTTCAAATCACATCGACCAATCAGTCACCTCAAGGAAGCATCGCAATCTCAGCCTACCTAGCCTTCCTTGGCTATACTAATTTAGCTTGGATTACCTTACCAGTTCCCTTTTCCTCACTGCATCGGCACCTAATGTGATTCTTAATCTCAGGTGGGTGTTGGAGCTGTTGGAGCTCAAGTATTTGATGATAGTCTGACCTGTCCGAAAAGCTACCTACAGAAACTTCAGGCAGATGAAATGCAAATAAAATAATAATATGTTTTTTAGAAGTTATTTAGTCCCAAAGTGGTGGGACAATATTGTCCAAAAGTGACTTTCATGCAGCTCAGTCAAGGATAAAGTCACTTTTAAGGAAAGGAGCAGTGACGAAAAATTCATGTTTTTTTCTATATTGCAGCAGGTTTTGCAGGGAAGTGAGGTTTTCAAAAGTTAAAGCCTTTGTTTATTTCAAAAAGCTTTTATTGATGTAAAATGTAAATGTTATTTACTCTTTTATGCCTTAAAAAACTGTATCCCCATGGCTTCCTTCCTCTATCAGTCTGTAGTTGTATCATTCTATTGGTCTATCTATCATTCTGTTTTGATATTATTTTATTGCTCTATCCATCGTTATATTGTTCTCTCAGTTTCCTGTATATCATTATTATTTCTATCAGTCTTTCTACACGTCTGTCCTCTGAATGTGCTCATGTTTGCATGCCAGAATCTGTCCAGCCTCCCGGACTCGATGTATTTATTTACTGTGTGCAGCATACGGTAAGGCTTGTTTACTATGGCTAGTGTTACGATATGCAGATGGAGGTTCAGACTGTTTACACAGGAACCAAACCTCTGGGCCTGTCACAGGCAACCATTACACTTGTCAGTTCAGTATGATGTTTGAGATATGATGCTAAAGATTGGCATTTATGAGATTTCATTGCCGCATGTCCACACATGGCCTGAAAATCTCTGTTGTGCATTTCGTGTGGCTGTATTTATTTCATCTTGTGGCCACGGTACTTTTTCTGGCTCTCGTTCTCCATCTCTTTATATTGCTTGCATATGCATCTGGTTGGACTGCATGCTGACTACACAGAATTCCAATCGCCATACAAGCCTGACCACTTTCATACAGAGTTTTTAAGATCACTCTGAGCAAATTTGATGTTTGTGCATCCAGACCTGTCACTAAATGTGTTCCACATGAGCAGATGACAAAAGTTGCATGCAAAAACAACAGCATCTTGTGCCGGCAGGAGACCGGTTTGCACCACTTATGCCACCCAGTAGTTATAGTCTTGAAATATCGGAGTCAAGAATATAGATCCTGGTAGGTCCTGCTGCAGACCCTGGCTCTGAGAAATATGCTTTGACAGACACAAGCTTTAAGATTGCGGTTCAGAAATCCTATTATCATCGGTCAATGTATTTTTATTCACATTTTAGAAAAGCTTCAACAAACCTGAGCTTGAACTTGGAGGTATTCTGTGACAGGCGGCAATCAGCATGACAAGTCACATAACGTAGTTCATGGAAACCTGCCTTAATTCGCAATCTCTTTTATCAAATTTTCTAAAATTGGTGAAACATGTCAGATGGAAACCCAGCTATTGATCAACAGCTACTCAGAAATATATCTGGTTTGTTTAAGTTTGAAGGTTCTTGAGGTTTAGCACAGCAGTCTCGTGGTGAGAAAGTGTTTGTTCAGTCTCTTATCGAAGGCATGAACACGGCGTGATGTGATATCTCAGCTGGGGCAGGGCTGTTCCCTGTTGTTATAGCAGAATGGAGAAAGTTCCTATCAAGGCATTTGGTGCTGACCCTGGGGAGTGATGAGGTGTAGCTTGGACTGAATGTCTGGGTGGTTCGACCTGGGACACGAGCTGAGGGTAGCAGTGCTTTCTACTGAACAGTTGGGAGATGGCTCAGCATTGTGATGGCATAATCCTTTCGGGCATAGTCCTCATCCACACCAATGACCTTTCGTGTCTTTTTCTGGATGTTATCTAACCGAGGAAGGGGTACTCCATGATGCCCCTGACCTGGGTTTTGTAGACGTCGGCTCTGCCTCTACAGGATCGAGCTTGTCGGACAACTTCTGCAATGCTCCAAGTTTTCTTCCAGTTATGCCCTTTGATGTGAGCTTTACACAAAGGCCATTGTACCAAGTTGAATGCACCCTTTATATCTGGTGCAACAATGCACACTTCACCGCCTTTGTCAAGGATGTTGTTCCACATCTGTGACAAAGCTGTAAGGAGGTCGGCCGTGCTGTGATTTGGTCTGAAGCCATTTTATTTATTTTTTTGTTTGTTAAGTTTTTATCAAAGATAAGGGCATGGTGGAGGAGGGAGCCCTTTGCTGATGATAGTGAGAAGAGAAACGGGGCAGTGCTTAGATCTGATTTTGAGTCTCTTTAATATGGATTGGGATCTCCCTGGCAGTTTTCCATTGTTGAGGGAACACGCCACAAGAGAAAAGGAGTTGGAAGAGACGGCTGAGGGGACCGGCCAGTTCTGCGGCGCACTCTTTGAGGACGCTTTTTGGAATTTCATCAGGCCACGATGCTTTTCCCGGATCCAAGTTGCGCAAGATATTCCTGACATCAATAGTATTTATTTGAATCTTTTCCAATGTTCTGTTCAAATGAAGGGATAGGGAGAACTCTACAAATTTTGGTGACCCCCATAACCTTTCCTCCACTGCCGGTATTAAGCCTTTACACACCTTGAGAAGATAAGTCATGATTTTTATCACTTTGTGTGCGCTTTTCCAAATTCTTGCTCAAGCCAAAGCGTCTAACATTTGTCTTGCTGCAAGGCAAAAGAAAAGAGACTAGTAGGATTAAAAAAGGGTTAAGAATAGTAGAAACCAACCACAGAAGGCGTTCGAGTATATCCACACCTCAGCCCCAAAGGCACAGAGGAGGTTTGTGAGCATGTTTGTAGACATTATGTCTGCAAATGTGTTTTCTCTCCTGCTGAAAGCCATGTTTTTTCAGCCAAAGGGAAAAGAGCTGTCATTGTATGTATGTTCCAGCAGTGGGTGTCTTCATTTGTGTATTTTCATGCCCTAAAAGCCATTAAATATTAATATTCAGCGTTTTCAGGGAGTTTATGTGGGTGTGAGGTTTTTCTTTCCAGTGCAAACTGACAGACGAAGGGTGAGACAAAAACATAGAGATAGAAAGACAGATGGAGAGCATAAAGGTGGGTGTGTGTTTCTGCAGGTGTGTGTTTATGTGAATGAGCGAGAGAAAGAGAGGCAAAGAGGCAGAAAAAGAGAGACGAGACTACAGCGCCATAATTCTGTGCTGTCTTTGATGCATGGCCACACGCTGATGCGTCACACCTGATTTCCTTACACTTCTCCAGGCCTCCGCTGGCCGCCCCGTCCAGCTCAAAACCAAAATAAACCTGCCTCAAAACTAAAAAGCCTTTAATGCCTTTTCTGAACATAAAGAAAGCAGCCTCATTTATTTACAGAAACTCAAAGAAATAAAGCGTGCCAAAAGGAACCCTCAAATATCTGTTCTCTACGTTGTCTGAAATAATCATCAACATCAAATCCATCTAAGAAATAAAGCCAAGAGCCACAGGCAGTGTAGTCATAAGCCAAAACCAATCAATGAAAAGTAAATATTATTAACTGCAAGCATATGCCAGTGTTGAAAACGCTTGAATTTGAGGTTAATTTGGAAATTGTGAGGGGAATGTTTGGGCAGTGAATGAAAGGTGCAGATGCTATCCTTCCTTCACTTTTGTCTTTTTTGTTTTGTTTTGTTTTAGTGACTGACCCGTATTCATAAAATGTTTTGTTTTCCTTGAACAAGCTTGGGCTGAAGGAGAGTGTTTCAATACCGGCTCTTTTCTATACTGACATACAGCTTCTGAACGTTTTTACCATTCCTAATCACATGGGACACTGATGAGTGGAGTTTACTGGAACCTGGCTTGTTCACACTGATCCATCACTGCAGGAATAGAGATTTACTCAGCCCTTCTGTCCATTGGTTGTAGGATTTCTCTGAATTTCTGGGACAACAATCAGACTGCAGCAACATGGAGCAACATGGATGAAGACACACACAAAAAAATGTTGCTTTACAAATGATGACACCTTCATCGGTCCCAAAAAGTCCCGCTTTTCCGGTCTTTTCTGTCTGTCAAAACGGACTCATGTCCAACAGAGACGGATGTGTCATCAGCAAAGAGACATTTCCTCATTACTGTTTGTCACAGCCTTTTAACTATAATGCACTGTATTTTTTTTATATTATTTAACTTATTTCACTCTTTTTTCTCATATTTAATTGAGTTGTTTAAATCTTATATGTCTTCTTAAATTGTATCTAAAGCACTTTGCGTCGCCTTGTGTTGGGAAGGTGCCTTGCCTTGCCCTTGAAAAACTGTTAAAAACAAACACCGACAGACACACAAAAGATCATTGTGCCCGCAGCCTTACTGCTGCACACTGGAAGGGCGGGTTGTTATTTCTTCTCTATCTTTATCTGTGGATAGATCAGTGTCAGAGCTTATTCCTGTATGTATTTTTTCTATTTATGTTGGCCACAGCCGGCAGAGGGAGCGAGGGGATGAGGGGTGGAGGGTTGGGACGTTAGGGACAGGATTTAATTCTCCTCTTGAAAATATTAGACTTGTTTTCCTTTTCTTTCTATTGATTTCTTTGACTGAGGCTGTCCTGAAAAGAAAGAAAGAAAGAAAGAAAAAACTTCTCAATAAAAAAAGAAAAATGTTACATGCTATCAATTTTCTTCAAAACTCGCCTCAGTGTTGTAATCCTCAGTGAAGTTGCCATGCCCACTGTAGTTAGTACACTGGCAGCCAGAGTTCCTGACTTCAGTAACTTATGTTTGTTTTGCCTGGCCTGGTCCCAGTCATAACCACACAAGTACCGCAGGCCTAACATCAAACAGGGGACCAGAAATCATTTAATTGCTAGACTTATTGGAAAAGAAAGACAGACAAAGGCAGAAATAGAAGCAGACAAAGGGAGAGAGGCAGTGACAGTGAAACAGAGAGAGAGAGAGAGAGAGAGGCAGAGAAGGAGTGAAGGGGAGAGCGAAAAGAGAGGAAAGAGATTGAGAGCTGGCTCATATCCAGGGAGTTGCGCTCCCATCACAACAGTAAAAATCTAATTGGCAGTGCTATAGCAGTGGTTTCCTTTGTCTTAGGACTGTCCCTTGTAGCCCTCAGCATCGTTGTTATTTCCATTGTTTTCTCTCCGTAGCCACTGCCATGGTAATTGAGGAGAATGTAGGGATGTAGGGAAAGTGCTGTTCTTCCGCAGACTATGACTACGATTTTCCTTTCCGTGAACAAAAACAGCGGAGTGGCATAGCGAGACAGGGATAGAACATAATGCTACATGTTTAAAAAAAAAAAATGAGGAAATTAGTCATGAAATAGGATGGCCTTTCCCAGTCATAGACAGCATGATTGAACTCATGATTCAAAGTCAAATGTTGTGACTTTTGCAATCGCCACTCCCTTAATGAGCACACTGCATCTGACAAATGAGAGGATGAATGGGAATGTGCTGTAAACAGATGTCCGAATTTAATCTGTCATTTTTCTCCTCTCTTTTCAGCTCCATGGTGCAGTCTCCTCCTCCCCCGCTGGTACGCATCATCAACGGTTATATCACAGTGCAGCCGCCTGACCGAGTCCACAGCCACCACAACCACCAGCACATACCTTCATCAGCAGCAGCATCATCGCCCACCTCGTCCTCTTCATCTTCCTTCGTGGCGTTCCTCTGCATGTTTCTCGCCGTTATCCAGCAGTTGTGGACCATCCTGCTCTAGGCCTCGCTGATAACAGACGATTTAGTGGAATGAAATGAAAAATAGTCTCATAAAACATGGCTTCTTGCAGAAGATGGAGCCTCACAAACGGAGTGGAGTCTCCTACAACAATTTTTCAGGTCTCGTGCATCAGGACACACAATGTGAAAGTCTGGTCACGAACCATGAGATCTCGAAGAGGCTGCAGAGAAGACTATGTGGACTCGGAGCGCAAGACTCGGCAGGAACTGGCACCGTTAGAGGCTTCACTGATTACCGGGTCACGCTGTCCGCTCACAACACAACCTCAGTTACCATAAAATGTCTCATGAAGTCAAGAACGTGGAGCAGAATCCAACCTGAACGGTGACACTGCAGCACACTCTGTGGATATTGTCAATAATAATGTCTTTCACAGCATGAGGTTGCGGGAACATGGACTTCGATGTAACACAAGGTGTCTTGGAGCGTCAATAAACCTTGGTTTTAAGGTTTAATGTAAGGTTTCACTCTGTTGTGCGTACAGAGCAGGAGCAATGAACATGAGAAAAAAGTGAAGGTTCATACAAGAGGTATTGCTGGACATGACATTGTCAATTATCATGCTGCCGGACATTCAGGGATGAATTCACAAAGAATGACTAACAACTGCTACTAGCATTATTTTTGTCTTAACACGTAAATACATTAACGAAACTATGCAAATCAAGTAATGAAGTGAAAACGCCCACACGGTAAACAAGGACCACCAGTCTGTGACGAGACAAGGCTGTTGTGTGCAGGCAGAAAGGCACTGTAGTCTGCATTGGATTAGATGAAGAGATTATTCTCCCAAATATCTGTCATCCACAGCTGGTTGCAGGATGTATGACAGCCTTCTCTTTCAGTTAAATAAATCCCTACGGCCAGCCCAAGGCGGCAGGGCTGGTATGTGTGCACCATTTGCAGTCCATTACTTAAAGGATGTGGTGCACATTTTCAAAGTGCTGCGCAATTACGCACGGCTCATGCAATGCGGGTACCTCGATTAAATCTTGCGCAAAGCAACACCAGCCTCCCGAAAAATAGGTACGGAAACTTCCCTTCAGTGCCTTGGGTTAGTGTATAGTCCATAACCAATTCATACTTGGCACAGTTTCGACGTCTATACAGTGCCATTACTATTCCCCGCACGGGGTTCAGGAGCGGGACGGTGACATCCTGGAGTTAAAGCAGTTTACAGAGCTTCATTCTTAAGTTCCCCCTTGTTTCTGCAATACTGCAATACTCAGGACCACCTACTGGATTCCCATCAATTCATCAAAACACTATTCAAAAATAGTGGGGTGCAAGAACTGCATGAGTTTTCCAACAGATTTCCCAAGAGCAGTGCCTGAAGCGTGGCATTTTGTAACTCCAACAAAGAAAGAGTCATTGCTTTATATGTCTAGAGGTGATAGTGATGGGATCGGACATTTTTTTCCCAAAAGCAAAATAAAATCTTCTATTTCCATTTCCTCCGTGTCTCCAGGTTATCAAAGTACCTAAGTCATGTAAATGGGAATATCACACCAAGCTGTTCATGCAGTCATGTCAACTTCACCGTGTTATTCCCAGTAGTATAAATACTCTCTACAGCACGCCTGGGATGTGGGTGATTGCTTCGTTTGGTTACTATCACTGTGACTGGAATTACTTTTAATCTTCCATCACGCTCGACGTTCAGTGGGTCTTAAAATTTCTGCCATCACTAATTGCGAGTGGCAATTAGTGATGATATTTGTGAACTGGATGCACCCAGTAATGAGCCTCGTTTGCATGGAAATGGGCCCATTTTTGGCGCCGAGAAAACGTTTAAACGCGTGTCAGCGGCGGCCTGCACCTGCTGCGGGTTGTTTCTTAATCGCACGGCTGCGAAAGCCTCGTGACGCTTTGGTGAATTCAGCCCTCGATGTCTCCGAGAATCTGAGAGCTCTTTTACACAGACTGCAGACTGAGCGAACAAAAGGCCTTACCGCCACTAACATTAAGAAACGATCAAGGAATATAAAATACCTTTAATAATCACAACTAAAGCCTTATGTCTCTCTCTCTCTCTCTCCCTCCCTCTCTCTCTACCTCTCTCTCTCTGTCTATCAGCTCTTAATCCCCTGTCCTTGCAAATAAAGATTTTCTCTTCCAACTTTAATTTATTCTTCCCTTTTGCAAGAAATTTTAGTGTTGCATAATACTGTGGGGAAAAATTGTACATACTGTTTCTACATATTATAGATGTATTTTAGAAATATAAAAATGAAAATTATCAAAGGTTTTGTGTGGTATGTATGTATATCTATATATCTGTGTGTGTATATAGATATAGATACGTACGGTATATCTCTACAGATATACATATGATGCAGTATATATTTTTTTTTTGAAAAGAAATCAGGAACTAACCACCATAGCTCATGTCATGTGTTTTTTCTGAGGTGAAATTTTGGAAAGGAAGAGATGATTGTATTGTGTGTATCAGTGTTATCAGAGGCTTTTGCTGAGAAAATTCATGTTGATATTGTTTTTTTGTTTTTTTTTCACATAGAGATTATTTGTTTAATTTATTTAACTATAGTTGTAGGTCACATAAATCACTCCAAATGTTTATTTCGCGGTCACGATGTCGTCTAAAATGGTTTCAAATGTGTTTTCAAAGTGCATCTTCAAGTGCATGTAATGGTAAAGGTGTAATTCAAACGCTTTTGGAAATGCATAATGCTGTCCACACACATACAGAAGGTTTCCTGTCGCTCATTCACACTCAGTCGCCTCTGTCACATGAGATGATTGTGATTTTTTTTACTACAAAGTTGAAAGCAATAAAATATTTATCTAGATTAACATCTGAATTTGATGTCAGCAGCAATGCAAATCGATTTTTTGTACACAGGTCCGTAAAGTCTTCAGGATGGATTTGAGCTGTTTCTAGGTCTCGACACGCCTCACAGTCGTATGCTGGAAGAGTTTTGGGAAGATACTGGTGTTTAGTTCTATATGAATACATTTTAAGTACTTGTAGATCCCGCTGTTGTCTCACATGTATTTGTGATGCTTGTCGGGGTGAAGAATAAAGATTCTTCAGCGACACAGTGGCAGTGGCCTGTTTGATTCTCACAGCACCTCATTACCTTTACACCGAATTCAAAGCTATCTGACACAAAAAGTCATTTTTACTCAAACAAGAGATATAACTGGGAGAACAGCCTGAAAAAAACCTTAAAAAAACAACCTGATAGCCCCAAAAATTTCTGAATAAGCCTTACTAGCCTATAGAAAATGTTTATCATTTTTATACTGTATAACATGAAACATTTGAAAAATGAGCTTGAGGTGAATTTTGCACATGATAATGTCTCATTTGTGTTGCGTTTGCGACCTCACCAAATTTCCAGGTTAATGTACCATACATACATTTTTTTAGATTGTAGCAGTAGCAGTTTATAGTTCCTCTGTTTATATCCATATAATTGAATCGAAGATGTTACATAACAACTTTGTTTTTATCATCAAAGTGATATTTTTTTTTTTTTTGCCAGATGTTTTACACAAATTGGACTCATAATCTTTTTAATGATATCCACTGCTATCATCATCATCATCGCTCAAACCAGAGAGCTCATGTGTTTACTGTCAGAGGAACAAGGACGTTCCTCCACTGAAACCAAACTTTATATCGTGCTCTTAATCTATGAACAGAGCAAT
>OMLB01048849.1:4845-24284 GCA_900302555.1 Myripristis jacobus | reverse complement strand
AAAGGCAAAAAAACAAACAAACAAACAAAAAAAAACGTTGATATAAGGGCCCGACCGATATGGATTTTTTCGGGCCGATGCCGATTCCGATGTTAGGGAATAAAAAAAATTTAATTACATTTTTACATTTTTCAATCAAAAAAAAAAAGATGAAATACCTGCTTTGGATGGCTTAAATATAGTTCCAAACACGTGTTACAAAGATATAAATTGAAGGGAGAACATTTTACTATTTTCAAATACTTTTATTATCAGAAATTGTGTGGAACAAGCAGCATATGAACAATTTGAACATAAAATAAATCAAAAATATGTTGTGCAAAAAGGCAGTATCATCATGTCATCATGTTTAGCTTTAAGGTGCTGCCATAGGTTGGTTGTGTTTTTTGCTTTTTGCTTGCTTGATCCCTGGCTTACAGAAGCTGCACAAATATTACAGACTGCTTCACCAGTGACATCCTTGGTGAAGTAGTCCCACACCGTACTACGTCCACCTTCTTTTGCCATCTGTAAAAAAACAGTAAGACATAATATGCAATAGTTAAAAAATAATGTTACAAATCTGTCTAGTTATGTGGGCCATTTTGAAGCTCAGACATTAAGCATTTGTCTTACTTGAATATGTCTTCACATGAATATGGCGTGTACACTCCTGGCCACTTCATCAGACTAAACCTATTACTTTTAAAATGTTGTTAACTGTAAGAAAGCTGGTAATTCTTCTTTATGGTTATTATTGAGGTGGTAGTGGGTGTTGGTGTGAGGAGCATCATATTGAGGTGTCTGATATTTTGTCAGCCCCACTTACATGCATCAGAGGGTCAAAATACTCTGAACACCTCTCAATAAACTGCTCTCCACACCAACAGCAACACCCACTATCATCTCAGTAAACATAAAGAAGTCTCTCTGACAGTGTCAGCATTTACAAAGTAATACATTAATTAAAGTAGAATTCATTGTAGGGCTGTTATTGGTGTGCATTACATTGCACAGTGTCTAATGAAGTGGTCAGTAAGTGTATTTAATGAATTATTATCTGTAGGTAATAGGTAGGTGGATAAACAGCGTCATAAAAGTCTCTGGTAAAACATGATTTGAAATGCGCCTCTCTGATTTCCTCTAAACGTGCGTTCACATGTTCTTTCCTCCATGAAGTTATAACTTCACTTATAAAACCGATATCCGACATGCATTATAAAACAAAAGGCACTCCGCTGCTCGTCGTGCCTTAGAATGCCAGTCAGCCGTTGTAAAATCACTGTAACCAAGGGCGGACTGGTGTACGGGAAAACCGTTTCCCTGGTGGGCCGGTGGACTGGGCCACAAGACAAACAAGAAGCAAAAGAAAAAGAAAAAGAAAGGGAAAAAAGTCTAGTGCAACGGCCATCAGCGTCGGGCGGCTATTGTTGTGATAGGCTATACCCGTGACCCGACTCACTCCGCACTTCACTCCGCACTCCACTCCAGTCCAGCCCTCGCTGTAACTCACTGCTTCTCAGGGCTTATTGCTTCTATAAAATGGTTACCCTACATATAGCCCATAAAATAAAGTTACAAGAAAAAAATCAACAATTTATTAGGAATAATGCAACAACAAAATAATTTATTGAGAACTATATACTCTTCCACCAAGCAATAGCGTATAATCCAGCAAGATAGTGGACAGAATGGTTGCCAAGCAACACAGACGCTGAGATCGGGTGAAAATCAACAGTCTCTTTCTTCTCCTCACAAAAGCTCTGAAAGCAGCGAACAGACCACAGAGTTTGTTTCACAATCGCCACTTCATTTCTCGCAAGAATTGCAATGATTAAGTACCAAATGCAACGCTTAAGTGCCAAATGTAACAATTAAGTACCAAATGTAACGATTAAGTTCCAAATGTAACGATCAAGTTGAGTGCAGAGTAGTTGGTTGCCAGGCAACACTATGTCTGTTTACACTGGCACGGGGATATTTTGTGCGCCGTTCTGCCTCAGAATGCAGTGGGTTACACTGGTTTTACAATGGCATGGAACGCGGCTCAGCCAATCACATTTAAGGATGAGAAGCACTCGTTTTATAATTAAGCAATAAGCCCCGAGAAGCAGTGAGTTACAGTGATTTTACTCCGCTGCGCGTTGTGCACTACTAAGTAACACTACTAAAAAAACCTTGCATTTTAGTTTTCAGCCTTGGGGTTGCTTTGCGGTTGCTGGGCCACATTTTAGTGTTGCTATAGCAACTGCAAGCAACCCCCTGGCTACGTGCCTGCATATTCCATGACTAATCTGCAAGAGAAGGCCATCTGATATAGATTTTGTGTACATAGATTCCCGTTATCAGCAGCATCAATTCAGAATATTGGCACCATTGTTGGTTGCATTACTCTTAAGTCAGTGCAGTGAGGGGGATTTGATGATCATTACCTCTGAAGGAATGTTTCTTTTGTGACAGTATCTGCATCAAGATTTCTTTTCTTCTCTCTTTGTTGGGAGCTAATGTGTGGGTGCCACAGTGACAGCAGTGTGAGTCACCTGGTGTCATGTCCTCTGGTTTTCTCTCTCTCTTTCTCTCTGATCTCTGGGGCATACAACTCACTCCCTCACCTGTCATCACAGACAGGTATTTGATATATACTGTTTCTCTAAAGCAGCTCTTCTGTTTGATTGTCCCAGAAAGAATTAATTGACTTTTGTACTTCTGTTACTATTGCAATCTCTTTCCTACTGTTGCTACTTGGCTCTCCACAGGGCTTCCACAGCCCTGATTTTGAGCTTTAATTTCCCACAGCCTCAGGTTTCCAGGAGAAGGTGTGGTAAGTGTGTTGTGGTTACCCTACCGCTTCCCTATACCTGTCCTCACCTCTGTGCACAGCATATGGGATTTGATTTCAGCTCCCTCATTGGTCTGCAACACACTGGCATATCTCATCTCATGATTTTTCAGAAACTAAAAGCTGCTTTATAGTTTTGTGTTAAATGATTCCGTGGTTTGGCTGGATTGTCTATGGCAGTGTGATCATGTTATAATGCTATGGTGGTCATTCAGCACATAGCCTGCCAATAATGGCATTCCTTGGCAACCTAGGAAACAGCCTTGGAGTGCTCTGGTGGCTCACCTGGTAGAGTGCACACCGTATATTGATGTTGCAGCAGCCTGGGCTTGATTGTGGCTCAGGCCCTTTGCTGCTTGTCATTCCCCCTGTCATTCCTGTACTCTACTGTACTGTCACTGTCCAGTAAAGCACAAATGTGAAACAAAAAATCTTTAAAAGAACAACAACAAAAACAAAACAGAAAAAACACAGGGAATAGCCTATAATAGCAAGCAATGTCCTGGACTATCTTATTTGAGTGCTCACATTTGTGGTTTATGCTCAGAAGGAACACAGATGAAACAGAAATTTGCAAAAACAACTCATGTAATAGCAGTATTAACGAGTAGATGCATGGGGTGCATTGTGAGGGTTATTCGCAAGCAAGGTCATAGTACATGACCAGTACAAGTCGTAAATGTGTAAATCATTCATTGGCTGGGCAAGGAGGCAGGAAAGGAAAAGCCTTGTGTTTTGAGGTGTGCTGTCATCATAGAAACTAGAAACATGAATACTCATTGACACCACATGGCTCATGATGTCCATTGGGGAGCTTGCTTGTCTGCATTTATCGCAAACATGAACCAAAAGTGTGGCGTGTGTGTGTGTGTGTGTTCACACCTCTGTGTGTATTTGTGGGAACACCTGACCCCTTCCCTCTCCTGCATACAGCTGATCTGGATGCAAGATCTACAGCTTGTAAAAATAATATTAATAACAGAAACTAAATTGGATCATGCATCCATGCTTGTATCACATCATTCCTTTGTTTAGGCCATGAATAATGATGAGTAAAGTGGCAGTGCAAGCAGGGGGAAAGGGAATGAAAAATAGAATGATCTAGTGAACAACCTACTATATTTCTATATAAAACTTCAAATTGTGTGCAAATTGAATTCTCTGATACCTGTACACAGTAGTAACATCTGCCAGTCTTCAGAATTTGGGAATGAGGGGTTTTACCAATGAATATATTTGCGGACCTCCTCAGCTTTTCTCTCTTCTACCTGTTCTATGTTGTCTTCACTATAATTTGAAATCAACCAGATAAACCTGGGAGGAAATACAAAGTAGATCAAGTACCGATCACAGTTCATGGTCTCTTGTACCACTCTGCATGCAGCTACATTTTTGGAGAGGTGTTGGCAAGCTACAGTGGCGCTGCAGATACCTGCAATGTATAACAGGAACATTTTGCTGCAGAACCATGAATTAGCTTTACGAAGGCCCTCTAGAGATGATGCATTATAAATAATGAGAAATCCCCCTGTAAGTGTCACAGACAGGCAGTCAGGGGGCTCTTGAGAGTTCAGTCAAACATTTGTTGATTTCCCAGACTTGTGAGGAGAACGTGAAATTGGCTATGGATAGATAATTGCTACATTTTTAGTATTTAAGTGTAAATTTGTTTGAGTTAGAAAAAATCAAAACAAAATCACTACTTTCTTACTTAGAGTACTTAATCACTAACATTCTTGTAGCAAATTTTGATCTTTGTTGAAGCTTTCATCTGTTTTTGGGTCAAAAGCTAAACTGTCATATTCTCTCCTTTTCGCTCTTTCATTATGTTTGCTTACCTTACCAGTCATGAAGAATCATGAGATCCTGAAATTCTGTACCCAGCTAATAATAACTCTTTATGCTGGGCATGACTTCACATATGCCTTCATACCTGTAAGAGTACATCAGTGCATATGTCAGCTGAAATAAACACACAAACACACAAAGGGATAGCAAGGTTGTATTTGCACCAAACATGAGAAAACTCAAAACATTAATAAAACATTAACTTAATGAAAGAGTGAGAGAGAAAAATTACTTGACACTAAGAGTATTAAACTCAATCCTTACTGTTATTGCACCCTCTGGTTTACATAGACAGATGATTTTGTGCTTGCACTCTGTGATAACAACAAATTGATTGATTCATATATCTATACATCTGAATTTTACATCTAGTATATCTTAATTGGTGCCATCTGTGGTACAAAGGATTGTAAAGATTTAAATCAATCAATTAAACATACGTCATACATTTGTGTAGCACATTTTGTATAATCAGATGCAATGCAGTGTGCTTTCTGTCTATCTGTCTGTTTATCTATCTGTCTGTTGTTATTGGTAATATTTTTGGTGTTATATTCTTATGACATGGGAATATTAATTTTAAATTCACTGAAATTCTCAAGTAACTAATTTAATAGTGGCTGTTCCAATTTGATAAATCAGCCTGTGGAGGTTTTGTATCAAAGTTATTTTTATGTGAGCAGCATTGCACATCCAGGAGTGTTAAAAAACAGAAAGTTGGCAATAAATCTTGGTGATATTACCTTTCTTGAATTTCTGTGAGTGCCTCCTCTCCTGATGTACTGTTGTTTGCCAAACATGTTAAAGAGAAGCCATTGGTAACTTACTAATGATCAGTAGAACGATATGGCTGGTGCACCAGCTACAAACTGCCACAAGGAACCAGCTAGTTACTTCATAAGGGGATTATCAGTGAACCTGGAGACTCCATCACCCACTGTGTGAAAAGCCCATTATTCTTAGTACACAGTACAGTACTTCGCTATTACCAGCTCTACATAATTCATGTCTTTCCCCAAGTGCTCTCACAATAATAGTTTCCAAATGTTGCCAATATTGTTTTCCATCTGCCATCAATTGAAGTGTAATTTCAGCTGATACACTAGACATTTCTTATGCAATATGCAATATTGGTGGAATATTTAACATGCTGTCCACACTTTATATCGTGTTGATGGAATATGTGGGCCTATTTCTAGCTCTGTCTCTACTCTGTTTGTAATTATCAATTAGAGCTTATTTCCCAGGAGAACAATAACTCACTCCCACCGTGTGCGGGAGTAGATCCTGATCTAGCAGCTGTGTGTGTTTGAGCAGAGCACCATCTGAGCACTACTGCTGTAGTGTGGCACAAAGTGAGATAGGAGAATTAAGTGCTTAAGGATCTGCACGCAAAATTTGTATACTGTACATAAGGCTTGGAACGCATGAGAGGATAATTGACCGATCTTAAGTTCCGTCCCCCTTAGTTACTGTTGCTAGGTCGGACAAGGTTTATGTGCTCAGCCATGGAGAAAGTGAAATTCAGGCTACTCAGTGCGTTTGTTCCCATAGTTTTCAGCAAACATACAACATACATCCATATTTTCTGTGTCGTCCGCTGAAACTAACCATGCCAGGGTCATAGCAATTTGACAGCAACTTTTCACAAAATTACCATCAGAACAGCAGCTCTGCATGTCCAAGACACACTTTCCACCAGAAACTAGCTTTCAACAGTACTTTCTTTCTGTGTTTGTTCCCCCTGTTTCAATCAAATATGCAACATGTTACATTTCAAAATGTTCAGTATCTTCTGCTGAATGTAAACATCAAATCATCAAACCTCAAAACATTGCACTTCTTCTTTTTACGGTATGTCTCCCAGAATTAGTTGGTGTTACCCAGGCTAGGCTAAGCTAGTTAGTTAATTCACTGTCCTGCAAACCGTTTAGCTAGTAAAGCAGGGTGCTGGTCAGGATCAGGTCACATTAAGTTGGTATATCCTCCAACTGTTAAATCTTGGTTTGGTTATTTTATGATTCCAACGCGGTAACTTACCTTCAACCGAACTCAGGTGTCCATTTTAATTTTAATGAATACTGATGTGTCTGTGTGGTGGGATGCACAGGTTTATTGAGAGGAGACATGTGGCTTGGTCCTGTTTTAGTTTTGTTCAATCTCTGTGTGTCTATACTGTAGGGATGCCAGGCACAACATTTCACCTGGGAGTTTTTATTAAAAAGGCAAAAGCAATTCTGCCAATCAGTTGGGTTGATTGACACCAGACATTCCAACAATTTGTGTGTCTTGTTATTTTTTTCCCAGTGCATACTGATGCACTGGGGGACTGAAAGAAAATGCATATTAACAAATGTTGATTAACACAGGATTACATACGTTTCCGTGAGAAAAGTGGTCTTGATGGCTGCGATGCTTCAAAAGTCAGTAGGATAGTTTCAGGTACATTATTAAGTGTATGATAAAACTGGTATAGGTTAAGAATGACAACAAAAGGTCAGAGCTTTAAACCGTGTAGACTGCATTACAATCAGACAGCAAAGGTTAATTAGATGACATATGAGATACAGCACGCCCTGTCCTTCCTATAGTTTGTCATCTTTTGTCCCATTATTCCCATTTTCCACAGACCTGAGCCCATTGTAGAAGACTGAGACCCCCATCTCTGCTTTGAATGGGTCTCCAAGGCCCTCTGGCCCTGAATGAA
Organism: Myripristis jacobus; assembly: GCA_900302555.1. Taxonomy (NCBI): domain Eukaryota; kingdom Metazoa; phylum Chordata; class Actinopteri; order Holocentriformes; family Holocentridae; genus Myripristis; species Myripristis jacobus. Next base: position 16,911 of record OMLB01048849.1, on the reverse strand, counting down.
GGTCAGACTTATCACTTTGAAAAACTCTTGATACACTATTCCTTTCAACCATCAACAATGGCTTTTGCTTTGTCAGAACCTAGCGGACAGAAGCAGTTTTGAAAAATGAGGAGGCTTAAACAATGGAAAAAATAACTTTCAAGTCCAATGGGGCGACATCTGACTGATGCAGCTGCAAGTTTGTCATAATTTAATTTCCACTTGAACACTCATGTCTTCTGTGAAACAAGTTTTCCTGCATTTGTTATTACATGAAGTATGTGCAAAAAGCCAGTGTTAGCTGTGTTTTCCCATTTATCCTCCTTCCTTATCACTTTGAGCCTCTCATGTGGATGAATTGTTTAGCTCCAGGCCAGCAAGAGGAATAAATAACTCTCAACCCAAATACTGGAGGTATTGCTCTGGAGTTTTCCTCTTGTGAATATTTCTTTTTATCCCTGGGGAAAAAATACATTATTAGAACCCCAACCCCCACCACCACTGGCACCTTCCAGCTTTCTACTTTCATACAAGAGAACATGAACAGAGAGAGGTTAAATTGTCATCTGGGTCTAAACCGGGAGAACAGATTTAAAGCAAGAGCAAGTCCTGCATGGCATGCACGATGTAGTACACTTCAGAGAAATCTATATTGATTTCTAAAACTGAAACCAGCATGACATTTTGAATTTTTTTCTTGAAGTCTTGAATATTGGAAATGGTTTTTCCAATAACATGTTGGCAGCTAAGGCAGCTGAGACTTTGATAATACAATCAAACAACATTTATAGATATAAAAACAGAAAGGTAAACTCTGCAAAAGATCGTGGTGCACAACTATTTAAACATATCAGGCTCCATTATTGACAATGAAGCAGACGGATGGATTTAATTTGTGCTTAGAATTTGACAAGAGTGACTTATGGCAGCTGGAAGGCTCAGGGGTGCTGCCATATGTAAACTCCTCTTAGCTAATGTTTACAATTACAGTGGTAGCAAATTAGAGAGTGGTGGCCAGTTTGCATATCAAACGATGTTGAGACGGAAATCTCTGGCGTTTTGCACTGGGATGTGTTTACTCAGCAAACAGCAGTTTAATTGGGAAAATAATTTTCCAGCTGCTGTGGATTTGGGGCTCACAGTATGTGTATGCCCCAGGTCTGTGTGTATGTGCATATGTGTGCCCATTTACAGTATTCAGTAAGAGCCCCTTAAATAATTAAAACCGGCCAAGGGGTAAGTTAATGGAACCAGCATGTTACTTGGCTCCATCATGACAAGACCACCAGCCAGATACCCTTGTTAACAGACCTGTCAAGATTCACTGTATGTGACAGTTGCCATACTGTCTCCTGATGCTTAATTGATCCTCATGAAGATTGCCTGCAGAGAGGGCTTTTCACAAAGTACAGAAGCTGGAGAAGTATTGACAAAATGTTGGGGAGACTCAGAAAGAAAGTACACATGCTATTGACCAGGAAAGGCTTCCTTTGGGGCAATCTTCATTCGCGATCAATGTTACGGTGTGGGATTGAATGAATAGGCTGCATCCTGAAGTTTCCTAACTGCCTCTGTCCATGAGGAGGTTTTGGTTTGACATCTGTGTCCCATTGTGGTAGGGCATTGAGCAGTAAACCAAGTGGATAAAAGAACTAATGGGTGAATACCACTGAATATGGCTATTCAGTTATATACAGTCCAATCCTTGATTGTTATTGGTGTTTTGTGTGAATGTGAGTTAGAGAGAGCTTAAGAGAGTACAGTAAATGAGCTTGAAAATGGCAAACAGCAAAAATAGTTATCTAACAATATCTCTCCAGATCCAACATCACCAAATCTAAAATGGCCTATTCCATGTTGTTTTTCAATACACAACCAACCTTTCACAATGATTTGGACTAAAACATGGAAACAGCTGTATCTTCTCCAAGCCTACTGTCCAGTGTAACAAGCGCACAGACTCTCATTCTTCTGTTCCTCTTCCCCTCTGAGTCCCCCCTGTGGCCAAGGAATCATTAGGAAGTGGGCAGATGCACTTTGTCAAGGTGGCCACGTAGTCCCCTGGCCGTCAGCCATAGTCTGGCAGAGCCAGTCCTGCATAGCAGCACTGACAGGGAGCAGAGATATAACAAGGGATAGGACAAGGAGGGAGGCGGGAGGAAGAAGTGGAAGGAGGGAAGGGATATCAGTGGGAGGAGAAACTGGCAAAGAAAAAAGGAAAAGATCAGGGAGAAAAATGTTGCAAAGGAAACGGAGGGATAGATCCTGGGAATTTCTATAGTGGGAACAACAACATTTACTTGCTGCTGCCTAGTTTTCACTGGTTATCTTACTTATTGTTATTATTTGGAGATATGTAATTAAATGTCCATTTGTTAACTTCACTAATGTTTCTTAATCTGAGTAATTTCCATCACAACTGGAACATGAAGTTAACTGACAAAATAAGGCTTGTTTTGTCCGAAGCTTGAAAATGTCACAGCTTGATATTTCACAGTTCAATTCCTGATGTCCAATGTACGGCCATTTTGTGAATGTCAGTACTTTGGAAGAAGCCAACAATGTATGATACAAGCTGTATGAGCCTGGGTAGTGCAGAAATCCGGTTTCTAGCCCCTAAGGAGAAGTCTCAAAGACGCATACAGTAGAATGACTTGCTGCCTCTGTATCAGTGCCAGTTGTCAGAGCAATCAAGCGCCCAGCTGGACTATCATTTGGTGCCACTGAGGTGGTTTCAAAAGTAATAGGATTTCTTGCCCTCCAGAAAGAGACAAGCCCTTCTGTGTGTGTTTGACCAAGAGGAATGGAGAGGCATGAAGAAAGGCAGTCCAGGACAATAGTATGCTCTCTGCTGATTGAAAACAAACTCATTGTTTCCCCTCAGGTGGAAACACATTTTTGCTTCCATTTTTTTCTCATACCTTTTCAATTTTGCTCTCTTTCACTTTCATTTGTTCCCTGAGTCATTCTTAGTTGTAACATTACAAGGGGTTAAATGTTTCTGTCACTGAATGGGTGATTGGAACATGACAACATTGAACTATTTTCGTCAGTCTTTCCTAGAATTGGTTGACATTTAATTCTTAATTACAGCCAAGAGTACAAAAGATGCCAGCTAGACTTAGGGCTCTATTTTAACTACGGATTCCATCAAAGCTTCCTGAGGTGAAACAGGCATCCCTGTGTGCGTAACAAGCAGAGTATACACGCATTATGCACCCAGCTATGTAGGCTTGTATTAGCCTACTTGATAATGCGCTTTCGAACTAACAGTAAAAGTGCACCATTGACTTCAGACCTGGATTTTGTCGGTCAATCACACAATCGCTTTCAGCTGCCCAAAGATAGCAATTCACACTAATAACGTACCTGACCACACCTCATTTTAAGGCCAACATGATCATGGGTGCTCAGATGGCTTCAAGTGCATTTGCTATTAACACAATGTGGACATATCAGCCTGGGTGACAACCTGAGAGGAAGATTACAAAACACAAATTAGAACATCACAGTAGGTCATAGAAGTGCTTGTAGTGGTGAGTGTGCCCTGCATGCTTTATGCCTCTGCAGAAGGTCTCACCACATTATGTAACTTGGAGAAACATTAACTACAAATTCACTTTGGCATATCTGGATATGGATGGATATGGATTTTGGCATACCTCATATATATTGAGATCTAACAATGGTTTGCAATTAGAAAAGTTTTCTGTTTAGTGACAGTATCTCTGAAATGTTGTGCTGCACTTTCAGTCTTTGCATGATGAAGAAAGTGGCACTAGCAGTTAATTATTACAAATGAATTTAACATGCAACCAGAGGGACTTGTTGGCATGCGAAAATAGGCAAATACGAATATCAAGTTCATAAATACACATACAATATTTGATCAGTATGTGGTTCAAATACCTGACTGTTGATTAACATGGATGATTATCTTTTGTGTAATAACGGTCTGTGATCTGATTAAAAACTGCATTTGAGAAAAATGATGTGACAGTCTTGTGTAAGTTGGACACATGGGCATAGTACCTCTATAAAAACTCATGGATTGATTAAATCATAAGAAGCTGTGTATCTGAAAGGGCATTGTGAGATAGATCGCTGGTTAAGTCTTGTGGCTACAGTGTGTGCTGTATGGGACTGTAGTGCTAAACAAGGAATTTAGCCACACAGCAATTACAGGTCAATCTTTGTCTCAGTGCTTGCCTATGGTTAAGAGCTATGAGTAGTGACCAAAAGAATGAGATCGCATCAAATGGCTGAAACAAGGTTTGTCCACAAGGTTGCTAGGCGTACTCTTTATCGCAACATAATGAGCTCAGCTGTCCTGCAGGACCTTGGGGTCAAGCTGCTCCTCTGCTTTGAAAGGAGCATGCTCAGGTGGTTTTGGCACCCAATAAGGATGCCCCCTGGGAGATGTTGTGAACACAGCTGTCAGGCAGAAGACCCTGGGGCAGGCCCAGGATATGCTGGATAGACTGAGTCTCTCAGCTGCCGAGCTACACCTTGTTGTTGTGGAGGAAAGGACATCAGGGCTGTTCTGCTTGGATTGTTGGCACCAGGACCCTCAACTGAATTAAGTGACACAGAAATGGATGGATGGAAAGATGGTACAGTTGCTGAAGAGCCATGAACCTAATTCTGGACTTTTCTTCCTCCTCTGCTGCAGCAGAAGTGACATTCCAAACTCAACAGTACTGACTGCTGTTCTCTTGTGATAGTTCTCTCCTCAATTTTCTGCTTGAATGCACTGCAGGTATGATGGGGGATGGGTCTATGAGAAAAGGACAGAGAGGCCCAGGGGATGAAGGGTTAGAGACAAAGAGGACAAGACACTGACAAACCATTGCTCCTTTTTCCACTATTCCCATTACACAATGTTTTCTGTATTCTTCTTCCTCAGGAGTAAATCCAGGCATGGCAGAGACTCTCACCTTTGAGATCTCTGTAGATTGGCATGGTGGGATAAAAATGATTACTTGTCACTCTCTTATCAGTACCATGACACATGACAAGCTACAACCTCTTACATGTGATTATCTTCCATTCAGACTCCCCATGGTCAAAGCTATACAGGATGGTCCCCATGGTATTGCCATCACGCCATCTCTTAAGCAGCTCCCTTATGCATCAGCAGATTTACGCTTCATTAGGAAGTCCTATGACTCGAGTGTAATATAAGCACCTCTGTGGCCTGTTCTTACTCTTGCAAGTGTACTCTGCTACTCGGATTCATAGCCAACATGTCCTTTAAAAACTATAATGAACAAGTGGATAGTGAAATTTGATGACTGTAGCACTAATAATCTCACATTTCCTGCAGTGTAATGATCCTTCTCTGCATAGACAGTATTTCCACTGTGGGCTGTCAGTGTACAATTCATGAGCCTAGATTTGTGATCTTATACCTAATTCCCATCTAATCTCTGTTTCATTGCAGCCATCTTTTAGTGGCTGAAGTGGAATGACAATGTGCATTGCTATTAGTAGGTCTTTGTCGCTTTTGTCCCTTGAATGCTTATCTCAACAAAATTCCTTTCACAAAAGACACTGGTGTACACTAGGGAAACAAAATACTATAAAGAAACCTCAACTTTCTATGAGGCATGTTTAGCATGAATTTAGCTATTAAACACTGTGAATGTTTGTCTTATGACTCTAAATACCTGCAGTAATTTACAATTGATCATAAAGCTCATTAAAGCCCCATTATGTAAGATTTTGCATTTTTGCAAAACAGTGCCCCTACAGGTTCTGAATGCAATTCCCTCCTCCACCACCGTTGTAAACTCTGGAACATGTGCATATGTTTACAAGCTGGAGGACTAGGAACCAACGAAGAAGACACCAAAATCGTATTTACATGTCGACGGACAAGGTAGAGTATTACAGGATTTTACACGAATATGATGATGCTTAGTTTTATTTATTGCTACACTGGAGATGAATGCTAACATAACAAAACGAATAGCCTAGAAGAATGACAAAGTCTTAGTTTTTCTGAAATTCTGCTCATGTTTTCAGCTCATATTGTTTGCTAAGTCTGAATGTAGAGTAATGTTGTGTGTGTAACTGAATGAAGTGTGGGCAACATGATATAAGCTACATTAATCATCGCTGTAATTTATTACAGCGAGCTGTGAGAGAATTACAAGTTTGCAATGCAATTCAAGTCTTACTTGGCATGAGGTTGACGAAGACTGACAAAACGTTTTTGCCATAAGATGAATTTATTTATTTGCCTGCTAGCCTGTGATAGAAGTGAGGTGTGAGATGTCTCTTGGGCTCTGAAAGAAAAAAAAAACCTACAAAACTCTGCAACAAAGGTGGCACTCATAAGGTGACAGCCTATGACAGCACTCTGCTGTTTTCCTGTTAGCCATGAGACAGATCACTACAGGTATCATCAGGACAGTGGAGAATTTGCAGCCGTGCATTAGTTTGCTCAGTCAGAAAGTATAACCCATGCATTGCTGACAGTGTATGAGGTTTGAATTTTCACAAAAATGGTTCTTTTTATGGTTTTATTGCAGCATTCAACCACAACGTCAACCCGCTCCGAAGCAGAAAGACAGAATTGGAGGCCTGATGTTTGACGTGCTGACGTCACTGGAGGTTCCTGTGTCCTGACGTCCCAGATGGAGTACCTGTACACAGACATTGAGAGGCTCTGCTGTCTGATAGAATAAATTGTTGCTTCTAATTTTTATGTGCACAAAGTTCTTTGTTTATTTATTTACTTATAGAACCACATTTTTTTTTTACATCTCTTGAATTATTTACCATGCTCAAAAATCACAACCAAGTGGAGGGGTACAACAAGGTCGATATTTATTGAATGCTTTTGACCAAAAGTGGCCATTCTTGACACATGTCCTGTATAAAAATGATCCATACACAGTATAACTTTACATGGGATATTCCTCCCAAAAAAATATCTCACTATAAAACAAATCAAGCATATGTGAAACTAAACTGTGTGGAAAATGACATGAAGTGTCCACTATGTCATTACTTTTTTCTTGTATACTGTATCTACAAGCTCTCGCTGAATCCTCTCAAATGACAAACAGCTGTAGTGTAAATTCAGTGGTTGGGGAGAGCTCGCATTACACTTTAGCCAGAGGTTGAGTTTAGCTTATCAACAATGAAACAGTAAACTCTCATCTGGATCAAGGTACATTTACGCAAAAACTTGATCATAATTCTTAACGTGTACTTACTTCAATAAGTAGTTAAATAAAAGGTAAAATTACATTTGAGAAACTTAAGTAAAAGTAAAAAAAAAAGGACTTAACATACATTTAACTACTGTTTGGTGTGTGCCAAGTGTGGCAAGTGTACTGAGTGTGGTGAGAGTAAGTGGTAGTCTGGTTTCAGACCCATGAATCACATGTTCACTTTAAAAAAATTCTGGTGATTCATACAGGTCTGGTGTTACCCAACTGAAGTGTGATTTCCTGGTTGAAAAACTAACCAGGCAAACCAGCACTCACAACACAAGAAAATAGAATATAAAGTTATAGATGCGGTTATTGATGTTGTTCTAAATAAAACTATGAACACTCAAAGATGTTTTAGGAAATCTGTTGAAGGGATTTAGCAAAAATGTAATTATCCACTAACCTCATTGGAAAGGACCCCTGGTTTGTTTGTTAGAATTACCGTAGCTCTGGGAGTAAGGTATTTTTTGAAGCTAGGCTAACAAAAGGATAGCCATGGAAGCTAATCCTCTGGAACAAAGAGTTAACTTGAATTGTTTGACCAAATGTTTTTCCTTGGCTTTTTGGCAATTAAGGGCTCTTGCATTTGTTATAATCTCCTTTTATCAACAAATTGATTTGACAGTTTTTGTAGGTGGCTAAAGTAACCTAGACTGATTTGAAATAGCGCTATAAATTAAAGCAGCTACTGTGTTGACTGAAAACTTTGACACATGCAAACATGCCAGTCAGTTATGATTGGTTTGTAGAATTCAGAATGTAGAAATCAGCTACCATGGGGGCAATTTCAGACCCAGTGATTGAGTCCAAATGGAATAGTCATTCAGTTTGAATATCAGACGCTCTAATGAATAAAGAAACTGCTTGGCTAAATAAATAAATACAGATAGAACCCTGCAGTTCAGATATTACTAGTCTCCCACTTCTCTCTTCTTGTCTTCCTCTCTATAAGATTAAATGAAAAAACTTTGCTTAATAAACAGTTTTGGGAAAAAATAAACATGGCTGAACATGTTAAACATGGCTATACAATTACAGCAAATAATAAAAACATTATAAACATATTCCATATGGAATATAATCAAATAGTTTAAACCATCTAAATGAGCTTCATAATCTCTTTTAAACCATTACAGGTTCTTATATTGGTTCATAAGACAATAAACTTGTTTAGAGTACAGCACTTAGAATGTCCCACATTTCACATACCAATGTAATTAACTAAATTGCAATTTGATATGCATTACCTTTTTTTCTTCAACTACTCATTACACTTGTAGAATAATGTAAGATTGAAAAAACTGAAAAGTCCAGCTTGTGCTGTCATCTCAATCTCAATGTTTTTTTCCTCCTTTCCATTTAAAGAAAGGGAGCACCACTTCAGGGATTCACAATGCACTTAAAGGCCCTCAGCATGTGTTACATCGTCTGTTTGTTTATTTACCTGCATATGCAAACACTGTAAGTAACATGCAAACTCTCAATTTAGTTGGTCCTTTTTCATCACAATGAATGAAAATTTCAAGACCAAACACTCTAGGACTTTAATGATCAATCGGTTAAAGATAACTCCAGCTTCCTGAACAAGGGGCAGTATAACATATGTGACTGTGGGAACTAGAAGCACTTTGCAGACCCAGTGTGGAGTTTTTGCATTAAGTTCTGTCAGTCCAATAAGTGCTTTATATGTTATGGGAGGCCTTTCCCTCCCTTGTGGACATATTTATGTCAAGTACACAGTATTCTCGTTAGTTTAGTCTGTATTTTGCCAAACCCTCTTGAGGGCCTTGAAGTGGGCCAACTGTTGTTGCCCTCCTTCTTGCCTTTTGAGAGGTTGAGTTATATTTATAACCTCTTGTTCCCTTTCAGTCAATGCAGAGGCAGCATATCCAGCTGCAGGACATAAAATTATGCCCCGAAGAGTAAAAAGGCTTTGATTACTTGTGACTCTGAAGAGGTCCTGAGAGTGGACTCAGCTGGACCTTGAGAATTGTGAATATAATATAGATCAGTTTTTACTAGGGATTCACATAATCGGTATCAGCTGATATCTGCTTTAAAATAAAATAATGGTATTGGCCAGACATGAAAACTTCTGCAGATGTGACATGCCGATATAAGAAATAGATCAAATCTGCCCTGGTTGTGTCTGGTGTCAGGGTCTCAGGGACAGAATCATCTTAGCTTGTTTCAGCAGGATGAATCCATTTACCAACAAATGAAGATGTTACATAAAAATAAATTACATGTTTTACATCATCTAAGAAGAAGTAGTTTTCTTATTTTGCCCAGTGAATGTGCACATTTTTATAAACATTGTGCATTTGCCGGTGGGGCTTTATAGTAAGAGTAGGCATAATAAAATGGTAATTCCACCACAGCAATTAGGTGGGGGAAAAAATGTGCATATATTGGTGTCAGCATTGGCCAAAAGAGTTGGAAAATTCTGGCATTTGTATATTGGCAGAAAATCCAATATTGTGTATCCCTAGTTTTTACCTTCTGCATCCTAGAAGTAGACCATGATCTACTTCTATAGTTAAGGGTTGAACAGGTTACAGTGCAAGGTCAATGCAGTTCATGGAAGACCTGAGGGTAACTGTGTATCTCTATGCATGTTGGTTTTCCATTGTCCCTTTCTCTGAAATATTTTCTTCACTTGAACTTCACCTCGATAGACTCTACAGTCTTCCATACTGCCGACTGGGACTGCCAGTACAGTAGCAAAATTTCATGCCCAACCTAACTTTGGGTTCTGTCAGTTTCAAACATGTGGTTCTCTGCCATCATGTTCTTGTTCATTTTGTTGTGTAGGAAGATATAAGCTATCCAGGTCTACATATCTGCAAACTTGTTGCCTTTTGGAGACAGTCACCACTTGTAACACGAGTCAGGTTATTCATCTGAAATGTGCAGAACTAGAGATTAAAAAAAAAAAAAAGAAGCTAGGGTGGGAGCTGATTAAGTGAGGAGAGAATGACTGTGACTGTGCATTATCTGTTTTTGCTATGAGTTTGCCCTTCCCACTAATCCTGGCTAGCATCAATCTTATTGGTACTGCATTTTAGTAATTTCTGTGGCATTACTGTGGGCCAATTGGAACTTTGATCTGGTCTGTTAAGTGGTGTCTGCTTGAAGACACCCTTGACCTTGAAAAATGTGTCTACCCAAATTTGAGGTGAGCTTTTATTTTTGTAGAGGGCATTAACATGCATTGTTACTCTTGTTTGGATTTACTATGTTTTGAGGTTACAGTACAGCACTTTATTTACTCATGCCAAAGTGACTGGAACTATTGTCCATGGCATGAGAGAGTTTATCTTGAGTCAAGTGAAGCTGCCAATTCAAGTTGGTGGTGTTGATTTTTTGAAAATAAAACACTTGTGTGGGGAGATTGTAGAGAATGGATGAAAAAGTAGTTAACACGCCCATATGCAGCCGGTGGGGCACTATCTGCAGTGGAAAATGAAATCTAGAAAAGTAAGGCGGGCAGAGAATAAAGTTACAGTCGAGTTGATCCTGTAACATGTGGTGGAAAGGGGGCATTTGATTACCTGCAGTTATGTCCTCAGCCTAAAGTTTGATTTATGTGTAGTCTGAACAAGTATAGTGTTGGTAATGGCACAGTAGCTACTGCCTTACAGAACAATGCAACGTAAATAATGTTGAGCGTTTAAGGCCATTCTTCCTGATATGTACTGTTAACTGAACTTGTCAGCATTAGCTAACTTTTTGGTGTTTCACATCAGCTTGAATAAGATTTCTTTACAGAGAGAGAGAGACACACACACAGAGAGGAGGTGGTCAAGCAAGCTAGAGAAATTTTCCAATCAGAAAAAAGTGAGCTTTTAGGTAGGGGGACATTAAAGAGACAGGAGCTAAAACGGCCTGTTTCAGACAGGATGAACTGTGGGTCTACAAAAAGGGACAGTATAAGATAAAATGTGAATTAATGTCAAATATATTCTCTTTACATATTGAGAAATTCCCTATGGAGACACCTAAATATCAAAGTTTAGTGCCAAGCTAGCCATGCTTTGTTGGTGGGGCAGAAGGACATGCTCCCCAGGGATGGATAGCAACTCTATGACATAGCATGAGGAAGTGGGAACAAGTGGGTTTACACTCTCAGCTGAATCCAGTTGAGAGTCATCCATCAAGAGGAGTCAGGGCTGCAGGTTTGACACAACACAACTAGTCAAATGGTTCCACAGTTAGATGAGGACTCTGGTTCTACTGCTTGCTCCACTTTGTGCCATAAGTTTGTGTTGTTTCATCATGCTGGAATATCTGTTCTACCTACATATGGCAAAATCTGGTGGAGTCTTTTGCTCATTCACAATGTACTATAGTTATTTCTTCATCCCATTATTTAGTAATAGCAGTAGACCTAGAGCGTAACTACAAACTGATACACATGGGCTAGACCATGTTGGCACATCAAGCAGGTGTGTCATGTTGAAATGCAGCATTTGTATTCAAAGTTTAGAGCACAAACAGTTAAGACATTAACATACACCATTCTCTACTTCACAGTAACATCCTTTTAGTGGGGCATATGGAAAAGGCAATTTCACAAAATAAGACAATTTTGCGTAAGGCACTGAATGTTGTGTACACTAGATAAAGCTAATGGGACTAAACACAGGTATATGACATAAATTTTCCATATGGGCCAAGGTATAACTGTAGAACTGTAGTCACCACCGTGTCTGAAGTGTTTCTAGTTCACTAAGTTTACCCACTCACCTACCCACACACACACACACACACACACACACACACACACACACACACACACACACACACACACACACACACACATGCACACAAAATACACACACACTGGCATATACTAGAG
>OMLB01048840.1:17502-36103 GCA_900302555.1 Myripristis jacobus | reverse complement strand
TAATAAAGTGCTACAGTGCTCATGGAAAGTGCTGCAGTGCTCATAAAAGTTGTTGGGGTTAGGGTTAGCTGTCAGAGGTGAGTAAGTGGGATGGAGGTGCAACAATGCAAAGACCAGAACACGATTTCTTGTTGGGAGTTGTGCTAAAATGAATTAAGAAGAGGTAGTACATTTGTAGAGTGCTGCAGTGCTCCTAATAGTTTACTCATGTCACTGCGCATGTCCGTGAGAGAACATGCGCAGTGACATGGGGAGCCATGTACATTCAGTTAACAATGATTACAGGTCTGGTTGGACTTGAGCCAGTCTTTTAAATGCCTTTTAAAAATAAGAAAAGTAGAGCAGTCTCTAATGGAGGTTGATAGGCCGTTCCAGCTGTAATTGCAGCTTCTGGGTCCATCACATGATACACAGGGGCCAAAAAAAACAACAACTTCCTGTTGACTTACATTATGAAATGGACTTCATGAACGCAAATGCCACAGGACATCGCCCGTGTTTACATATGACATTACCGTTTTGCTGGCTTACTGCTTGGTGTGTGCAGCTATGATGCGTCCACAGGCTGTAATCATGGATGTATTGGCTGTAAATCATCAACTTTATAATCTTATAATACATCCATGGGTTGTATGCTGCAAAGCCTGTATTTGGGATGCATTAACCTCCCAGTTCCCTAACAACCTGCTGTCAGCAAGTAGCTAAAGGCACGGTATAAACAGAATTTAACATAAGCACGTAAACTGTCGATCATGTGAGGGAGTCTGGCTGAGCGGTTGGGAGGCAGGGTTAAAGGAAATGCTTGTGTGCTTGCTCTAGATGTGGAGGGATTTTATAACTGGAAGTTGATTTTTTTTTTTTTTTTTGCCACTGAGCCACTTTCAAAAGAATGCTGTATCCAGCTCTCATGCATTCAAAACAGTGCAGGCTTGTTCCCTGGGTATCATCTTAAAAGCTAAATAACCCTGTAAGAAAACAGTTTACAGCCATTTTCAGCTGCAACATGATCTAAGCTGCTTGTCACGGGCAGGGAGGTTGTGCTATGCGCCATAACACATGATGGGAATGAACATTTTAATATGGCCTGGGCGTAAAACCTATACTTACAGATATTTCTCAGTTATCATAATTTTGTTTTCATATAGCCTATTATGCCTCAAGGATATCATTATGTTTTACAAATAAATGGTTTACTTCAAAGTTTAATTGAAATAGTTAGATTGGACATGTTTCTAGACTAGTGCTTGGTTGCTGTCAGCGTGTGATTACCAGTTTTTTCCCAGTTTGATTGGCTATTCACAATCAATTATGCCCAACTCATGCTCTTTTACTGCATTCTGAGTGAATCATAATCTGAGCAACAAGTTATTCAACATTTTCTTACAATAGTTAATTTAATTACATAAAACTGAAAATACTAGACATATTGTGCTGAGCTACATTGCAGATGGGCATGTATTTCATGTTATGTTAACCCAATCACCAGAAACAGTTTAATTTGAATTGTAAAACACATACATGTAGGCTAAATATGCTAAATAATTTAATTTAAAAAAATTAAATCAGGTAATTAAGAATCTATGATTTGGGCTTCACCATCACATGCAATCTCTTAGCCTCTGCTGGCTTGTTTTGGACACAGTTTTAGGGAATGATGGGTTTTGATACTGTTGTCCAGCAATTTGAATATGAACCTGATGGGCCCTCCTCAGTCAACAAAGCAATAAGCTTCACACTCAGAACCTCGGACACTATAGGGTCACATTTGATGAACCTTTGAGGAATTATGCATTTATGCACTGACATCATAAATGAACCTGACTGGCCCAAAACATTCACCACCTACAGTCTACAAAAGTCCACAAGTGTCAAGCAGCAAAGTCTCAGAATTCTGCGCATCTTGCAAAATTCAACCGTCTACTCTCACCCTGGATGGATAGGCACAACATTCACAATCACTTTCATGGATACCCATGAGGGGCTGAAAATAGGACTTTTTCCTCTCCTCTCATCTCTCTCTTCAGTTCACTCTCCCTGTCCCCAAAGGAACGGCAGAAACTGTGACTCAAGGCTGTGATTGACAAGAGTGCAAAGATTGATCATGGATGAACTTGGCGACCAGAGGCAGTCCTTGTTTTGCTTTAAACTGAACCTCTCTGGGGGTTCGAGGACACTCCAGCTGCCCACAGATGTTTGCAGAGAGCAGGGAAAATATGTCCTGCTAGAGTGAGAGCAAAGCTGAAATGAGGACATCTCTTAAAGAGATAAGTATGTTTGTGTAGCCTGAGGGGTCTGTCCTGCGAGTGTGCTGGGCCAGAGAAAATTGCGCCCTTCACAGCACTCTTCTACAGGTTGGCGCTGATATGACAGGTTAGAGAAGGGTAAACTGGCATGCGCAGGATCAAAGGCAGGCTCCATAACAACAGCATTAATAGATTTTCATCTAATATAGTCATGTTGATTTGTTCAGCTGCTGAAAATAACTCAGATCAGGAAGCAACCTTCGGCCCTGACCAGGTGTGTGCATGAATATGCAAAGATATTGATCATCACAGAAATACATGCTAATGGAAACAGGCAACTAAGCTCAGTGTCGGTGATTTATAATACACACAATCTCGTAGCGCCTGTTAATAAAGACACAGAGAGCCATATATAATTAACCTTTGAGTACTAGCTTGTTCCAACCCAAAAGCTTTGTTTCTGCACTATTTGCATTTATCTGCCTCTAAAACTTTTTTTTTTTTTTTTAAGACTGCCAGGCCTTGGAAATCACATCACATTTAATGTTAATGGCTGCATTGTATATTTTAATTCTGGGTAATCTAAAATAACTCTTTAAAGTTTATTTACACCATGCTACAACCTATTACAGAAGAGTAAGTCAGTGAGGTACATGAGGTTGATGGTGTATTTTACCACAACTCTAAATCATTTTCAACAGTATTACCTCCACTATATCGTGGGCAGAGCTGATATGCACCATTGTGATAACCACACTACATCGCCCATTCTTTTTTTTCCCAAACCAAGTCATGTTTCATATCCTTCACTAGAGACAACCAGGACTCAAAGTTACCATGATACAACAACTCTGCAAGATTACTATAGGACACAGAGCCAGATATGAGGGTTGGAGCAATCTTTTTATCACCCAACACAAGCCGAAGTGATGTAACACATGCCAGTAAGACACTTTATTGGAGAGCTGTGTTCAAATTCCTCTTCTCTTTCTCTTTTTGATGTTTGGCCTTCCTTGGTGATCTCTTATTTGGCCTCGCTGCAGTAAGCACTGATGTCCTGAAACATACGACCACGACTTTAAAAAGAGCGCTATTTTCTCTTTGGTTTACCATGGACATCTTGATTTTCATAGTATATACTGTCGGTGCACGGCATGCATTTCACACGCATCAGTTTTCCTCACAAGTATCGATGCTAACGTAGATATTCTAATGACGAACGAAGAAGCTACTTTCCTGCTAACTCTAACCCTAACTCATGACTCAACCGTACTTTTTGTCTTGTATAACAAAGTGGTTTAGATAAGGTGTAATTTTAAAGTTTTAAATGACGTCGAAAACTTCTCTCCCTGCGTTCAGGCATTCACTTTGTATTAGCTATAATGCCTTTGTGGCTGTGTGAATACTCAGGAGGCACCTACAGGAACGCATGCCCGCTGACTCTTCTCTATATGCATGTAAATGTCTGAAAATAAAGACAAGAACACATTTAAATGTTAATGTACCCAACCGTTCCCAGCCATTTCACTCATCTGCCACAAACATTCATATGTGCTTGTGTGTATTTGTATTTGCTCAGGGACAATGGCTTGGCACACGCGCATAAAAGGAAAAAATAAATAAATAAAAATAAAAACAGGATGCAGGTACATAAAAACACTGATGCATTTAATTGAAAACCTGTTTTCCAGCTGCAAAAGAGTGAAACTGATACAAATGAATGCATTCCTTTATTTTTCTGTCACTGGCTGTCACTCAAATTGGTATTTTTCCTCCCAATGTTGGACTGAAAAACGGAGAGGTTTCTTATGTGACGGAGACAGAGGGCCAGGCCAGGGGCCTCTCTGGCTGCTATTTATCTGAATATGAGTCACCATAAAGTTAAGTGGGAAATGGGTAAAATTGGAAACAGTTCATAATAATTAGGAACAGCTAATGCCTTTGGCTCAAGTTCTGCTTGTCTAATGAGCAGCCTGCCTTACATTTTTATCCAACTTGGTGCCAGTGTAGGTGTTGAAAAACCGCAAGGGAACGCACAAATGAATAGCACGCGTTTGTTTATTTCACCTCAGGATAATGCAAGTAAATTAGGCTGCCGTTCAATAGATTGTGTTCTGCCATGACTCTGGTTCAAAGACACGGCTTTTATTTTCATAAAGCTTATGTCTTTGGGCAAATCGAAGCGAAGAGTGCACATTCTGATACCATAGAAAACGTTTTCAGATAGGCTGTAACATCTCTCCACTCTGAAATCGTGTCAGGCTGGATGCATTTTTATAGCAAGATCTGTCAAAGAATGTTTTTCCCACTCAGATTTTGATATTCATGTGGTGCTCATGAATACATCATGACTTCTCTGCATCATGTGCACCAGTGGAGGCAGACAGGTGATGGAACAGTTGGGAGGCTTGAGGTACACTGTTTGCTGTCTGTACTGCAGAGTCTTCTCTGCTAAGAGCTACAAGGAAATCCACGAAAAATCTCCAGAAGCTTTACTGTTAATTAGAGCTATATTGTACTCGATTAAAGTGCAAATTGTTATTCTCTCTGCAGTGCTCATGAGTCGCTCATTTTCTCTCCCTCCCAGCCCATCCCGCTCATCCTAGGCCAAGACAGCAGGCTCGTTGACTAACAGGGAGACGAACTTCTTTTCATGAGCTGTCAGAAAGAGAGCAGGAACTTGTCAGATTAAATATGCAACAGGCTGCACATGCTGGAGGCACGTAACTACCAAAATATTGCAGTGGAAATTCTAATATGTTCAAAAATTTGCCTGTGTCTGGAATGAAAACTTTGGTAATGTGAATTTGTATATGCCAGCAAGAGCCTGTCAAACTTTCTCGGCTTACAATTCAAAGGATTCGTTTGACAGCTGATAGTCCACTGATGGCTCAGTGATACAGAGGCATGGATGGGATACTTTCCATCTGCTTATCACAGCAAAACACGTCCATCTTGACAAGTCATTTAGTCAAGTGGGATGCGGTGATTCCACTTGTTTCGAATGCAGTTATACTTGTGTATTTCTCAAGAAGTAGGTGTTGATATCTTGAATAAAAGAGAACACAGAAAATCACCTCTGCTATCAAGAAAATGACAAGTAACAAATTAAGTTGTGTTAGAAACAGGAATTAGCTCATTGTGTTGGCAATTTTTTTTTTCCAGCTGTTAAAAAAATACAATTTTAACATGCAGTACTAGAGTAAATCACCTTTTTTAAGAGGCACATTTTTTGCAATGAGTATGAATTGCTTGTAGACTGCAAAACAAAATCTGGTGACACAGACAATTAAAGTATGAATCCTCTTCAATTGTCATGCCACTGCTGATAAAGGAGTCGTCTGCCTTACTGGAGGTCACTGGAGGAAGGAAATCCCTGAAACAAGTCAAACTGCATTGGAAAAAAAGGAGTGTTACTTTGCCCCAGTTGGCAGAATTTTTGTCATTGGCTTTCAGGAACACGGTGACATGACACGGTGACATGAGCAGTCTCTTTCTGACTGTTGTGTGGCTGAGCTAAACTGAGCTGCTGCTTGTAGTGTGAGCGTAGACGAGAGCAGAAGAAAGCAGCTGTGTCGCTCAGCGCTGTCAGGAGATTTGGATGCTCGGTAGATGTGCGCCTTTGAATCCAGACTGACATTAACCTTCCCTGCTGTCCCCTCGCCTTCTCAGAGGGTACCTTCATGATGGATGACCTCTCTCTTTCTCTCTCACTCGCACACACACACACCACACAGCTCACACTGCTTGTGCCCATTAAGAACATATCCTTATAAACGGATTAGGAGGCTGGTAATGGAAACTCAGGGAACTTGGTCCCATAATCTCCTGCCTGACACCTTTGGCTCTGATCAATCTTTGTTTGGATGCCTCCGGGGTGGAGACATCTGAAATGTCATTGGCTGGTGATTAGGGGTGAGGGTGGGGGTGGAGGGGTTCAATGTCAGATGCTGAATTCATTTGTCTAACGTGTTGAGTGCAGATCCATATTGTGCATCGGCTCAGGGGTGAGGAGCCTTTCGTTATTAGCTGTGAAGGGTGCTGCATCTGTGATTTATTCAGCTCTGCAGCAGAGATTGTGCTGGTGCATTATACTATCATTATAGCTTCAAGCGTGACCCAAATTTCTTCTCTGCCCCTCTTACTCGCCCTCCTCCACCTCCCGCTTCCTCTCCTCCTCCTCCCCCTCTTCTTCCGCCGCAGCCACAGAATCCAGATGGAGGGGTGCAGACCGTACAGTGTGACCACGGTTTATTTGATCAGCTTCAACCACTCTGAGGCTGGCTGACAGACAGAGAGGGAGGGAGAGAGACCGAGAGAGAGACACAAAGAGAGAAAAGAGAGAGACAGAGCGATAGAGAGAGAGAGAGACAGGGATTAAAATAGAAGAATGGAGATTGGGAGGGCAATGAGGAAAGAGAGAAATTGAACGAGGGGAAGAAAGAAATTTGGTCACAGTTTCGACAAAATTGGGGCATGGATGCATTCAGTGGGATTCCTTTTTTTTATAAACATACATGATCAAAGCTTTTTAATGTACATAGTGTCAGATTTGGATTTTGTTTACGTGACTAGATTCACTATCCCTTTATTATAACCAGGTCAGGAATTTTCAACAAGACTAGTCAAGCCAAGTTTAAGTTGGACTGAACAATGTCTGCTCCTGCTGGTTCACCTTCCCAGTATGTGTGTTCACATATACGTACACCACTGACACCAGCACAAAATTCCATAAGATTATATAACGATCACCTATCAGTCTGATGACTTTGAACAACCCAGTAGACAACCCAGCAAACAGGTGATGCCTGCAGTCCGCTCCCAGGAACTGAGGAAGATGACTCCCAGGAATGCACCTATTCCCTCTTCTACTGTCTCCTGACACTTGGAAGAGGATCTCAGTGTGTCCTGTAACACTGTTTTTTTAACAAGTTTCTGTCTGGCCTGGCTCTGCCTTCAACACCCCATGATTAACTAACTAGCTAGCCCAAGCAGTTGTGTAGTGGTAGTTGATTAGATGGCCCTACTATTAAGTAGATGGATGGATCATTAAAAAGGAATTCTTTTAAATATTTAATGTTCCTTTTTGGCTGAGAGGTGGCTCTACTGTAAACTGCCAGATAAGAGATGGCTATGCTCTATAGTGCTGCTGAAGAGGATGGAAATGGAGTCATCCATAACTTAATACAGCTCTACATATGTGTACACATACGTAAGCAAACCTGCACACCAAATGATAGGATTAATAAATTACAATTTAGGTGTACCTCTTGTGTGTTCAGTTAGCTAGACAAATTGCTCTCCCTGGATTTTTGCACATTTCAACAACAGGATGTCAGTGACGGACAGACTCAGTTATGGGCATTCAGTATTCTTGGCCGGCTTGTCTGGGTGCTCTGGCAAAAATTCTTGGAGAAAAGCTTTTTACTTAGTTTGTCTGTTTGTTTGATTCGATTGTGATTGACAGGCGGTGAGTCCTAGCCATAGAAATTTAATTGCCATGGTCCTAACTGCTGAGACTGTCAGCTGATGACTGAAAGTTTGTTTGTTTGTTTTTTTGTTAGAGATGATAAAGCAGAAATGGGACACTGGGAATAGTATGTTTGTTTAAAAGCATAATGTGACACCTACTAAGACACTAGACTGAACTTTTGCATTGGTGCTGAATATGCATATTAATATGAAACAGTGAACTTTTTCAAAATGTTAAAGTTCTGGTGCAACTTTGTGTGAGGATCCAGCCATTTGAAAGCCAAAGACTTTCAATTTTTCTGTTCTATTCCTCAGTATGAATGTCATAAGGAATAGCATAAAGAGACAAAACAAGAACAACAACAATAACAACAACAACAACAACAACAACAACAAAACAGGCCTAAGGCTCAGCTGGCTTGAATCCTCAAATCCTGCATAATATAATTATTTCAGCTTCATACGTAGAATCAATAACAGTCAATAACAATCCAAACAAGATATTTTATTGGAATCAACAGTGCCACTGCATTTAGCTGAGATATTATAGGCCTGCAGTGATATAACATAGGGTGAGTGCTCATATGGATGCATGCCACTGAACGGAAGGATGTAGTGTTTTCCTAGTTCACATTTACACACACACACACACACAAACTCACACAGACTGACTTGATGAATCAGAACAACGGGTGTCACCCCATAGCTCCGCCTTTCTGCCTTCCTGATGGAGATTCAGTTATGCAGCCGTCTCGCCTGGCGGAGCACAGACCCCTTGGCCAAACCCCCAAACAACACCCTTCATCATCCGTATGTCCTCCTTCAGCTGTCACACAACCTGATCACACCCCCATCCTGACAGAACATGATACCATGCAGGAGTACACACTGCATCACATTGTCAACTCACCACCCACCGTCATGTTACACTGCACCACGGCACAGTGGTCATGTTTATCTAACATCCCAACATGGTCTCTCACTCACACATGCATGCAAGCACCAACGCACGCACGTACGTGCACACACACACACACACACACACACACACACACACACACACACACACTCTGCTGGGCTCCCTGTCCTTAAACAATCTCTTGCTCTTTCTGTCTCAAGGTGAGTCCTGGCATAAACAGTGGCAGTGGGAAGTCTCAGCTCAGTTTGGTTGCAGTTTCATCACCCTTTCATCCTGGTCAGGTGACCTGGTAAATGAGCAGGTTGACTGTCAGCGTGAAAGAATGAACACAGGTGAGCTGAACACTGCAAAGCAACCTTATTTGAGATCAGTGCCTTAGAGCTGGGACAAACTCTGCTCCACTTGATGTGAAAGTGGTAATCCACAACATCCTTGTTTACTTATTTATTCATTCATTAATTAATTCATTTTCCAAGCCACTTATCGTAATTAGTGTTGTCAGGAACTGGAGCATGTCCCAGTGCTCACTGGGTGGAAAGTGGGGAGACACTCTGGACAGGTTACCAGTCCATCACAGGGCAGACACACAGACAGACACATTCACGCACACATTCACACCAAGGGGCAATTTAGGATCTCAGATTCACCTGACATGCATGTCTTTGGACTGTAGGTGATAACCAGAGCTCCCAGTGGAAACCCCTGCACACACAGGGAGAACATTCATAATCCATGCGGAAAGCATGGCCGGTATGCTTGTCTATTGCTGTGGTGTTTCTGCACTGCACCTTCAACAGTGTGGGTGGTGCTGTACATGTTTTTGGTCCTTGGATTTTCTGCCGATAGACTTTTGAGTTAAGTGCCAGTAGACAAGTTGTTGATCTTTAACAGGGTGGATGGCTTATAATGAGGGTGGCTCTGCAGAGGCCAGCAGGACTCAAAATTAAGTCACACTGTTAAATTCTGCTTTTGGATCCCAGGGCTAAATGAGAGCTCTCATTTGTTCAACTGTGTCTCCATGGTAAGGTGACTTGTGCAAGCAATACCATGTGAGCCATTTGGGAAGCAGCTATGTGAGATGTCCTTAAGTTTGTTAACCTAGAGGTGGTTAAGAGAAAATGCTAACTTAAGAAAAACAAGAAGTTATCTAGCCACCTCACATCTGTAACATATGCAGCCAGTTTTCATCCATATCTAATTGTCTGGACAGGAATCAAATTCATACTAATTTCTCTCTTGTCTATTTCTGCTTGAAAACTGCACAAAGGTCAAGCTGTCCTTGGAGTGCTCTGCCTCTGACCTCCTCTCTCCACACTGCACACTCTCCACGCAGGCTGGCTGGTTTTGTAAAATGAATGTCATGCACTGCATCGATACAACACGTTACAAGAAAACCTTGGAGAAAGTAGCCAATACCACAAAAAACGATCAATGATTGTATGATAATTGGGGGGATAGCAAGTTAACAAATGAGATTTGCATTTTAGTCAATTTTCTATCAAGAAGGATGGCAACTCTCCCTCCAATTGTCTACTGGCTGGCATCCTTTAATTTGTCTGCTCAGCCATGGCAGCTACCTCTACTCATGCTAACTACCCACTTCTTCTGTTTATTCTAATGAAACCAGAAATGTAAAACACATTACTTCCTGATGGAAAATTGTAACTGGACTAGCTTTAGTTCAAATATATATATCACATTATTACTTTAATTTGTATTGACCCATGTCTGCATATAAACAATGTTTTTGATGGCGCAGTAAGATGACAGGACAAAGGACATTCCAGTGTACAAGGTTTACTATTAACAGGCTCTCAGACAGAATCAGCATGGGATCAGCATACTGCAATATTCCCAGGTTGTGTGAGTGTGAAACAGGTATTATGCACAGGATCTCATTTCAGTTTCCATCTCCTGGTTCAGTTGTGTGCATTTATTGGCGTATTCAGGTGCCAGCACAGAGAAGCTAAAGTAGTAAAGTCTTTTTTTTTCAGTTTTGGTGTCTGTTTGACTCTTTCTGCCTATTCTTAGATCTTGTTTAAAATCTTGCAAGGAAGAGCTGCCTTGGTAGCTTAGCTGGTAGAGTGCATACCACTTCTTAAGGCTGAATGCAGTGTCATGGGTTCAAATCCAAGCCCAGGCCCTTTGCTGCATGGCATCCCTCTCTCCCCTGCCTTTGCTATCCTGTCCATTGTGACTATTAAAAACGAAAGAAAAAAATCCAGTGGTGACCCCCCCAGCCCCCTGTTCTCCTTCTCCTCGAGGATCAGCTTTGTGAGTCACTCATATTGCTAATCACACCTCTACGGGGAGCCTATACTTTTCACAAGTCATTGTTCGACATGGCACACAGCATTTTTCGCTGACCAAAAAGAGGGATTCAAAGAGAAATGTCTAGTCAAAGTATCTTATTTTCAGATTATGAATCTATTCTCTATAAGGTATCAAGGGCATGAGATTTGCTACTGTTTCTGCCAGCAGAAATCTCCAAAGGACACAGCATGAAAAAGGAATAAGTACTATGTCTGAGAAAAAAAAAAAAAAAAAAAAAAAAAAAGTTTGAGGATTTTTCTCAGAAATGGCCATCGTGAGGCTCAAAGGAAATGACAGCTCTCTTGTGGGTACATTGTTATTTCTGCTGACCAAATAGTCGGCTGATAACTTTCTGGAATTGCCTAGTGTAAAGTCTACTCTCCTTTGTTCAATTTGGGGGTGAGAGAGAGGAGCATATCTGCCCTTTTCTCTCGGTTTAGAATACAGAGCAGGGTGTTGTGAGTCAGTGGGGGACACAGGTAACTTTTTAGTGGCCAGAGAAAGGCAGAAAAATAGAGGGAGAGCAGCAGCCTTCCCCTGGCCAGGCAGCTGCAACATTAAAGTGAATGATGACTTTAAGCAGTATATTTGATGCCATCTGTGCTGCAATGCTGAGCTTGGCGGAGAGATGTGCTGAGACACAGCTGCCCTGACTGTCAATGAGAAGCTCCCTGGGCTCTCCCGCTGTAGATGACAGGTCTTCAAAGAAGATTTGAAGTGCACTGGGAGGGATAAAGAGGAAGTGCACAGGGAAAATAGTTATTTTACGATTCACTCCCATGTAATCTCTTGAAAACAATACATTTGTCCACTGTTGTTATGTCCACATATGGTGCCCATTTGACAGTGTTTGATTTAATGTTGCAACTCAGCTTAACATTCATCATTAATTTTGAAATAGATTTATTGTGTAATATTTGTAACAACCACATAATTATTCAAATATAAACTGACCCTCATTACACTTACAGAATCATGCACTTGAGCGGCCTAATTCCCTGCCATAATCACTATGATACATTATACATAAATATTGCTAACATTGCCATTAATCAAAAAAAAAAATAATAATAACAAATGGGTGGTATGAATATGAACACCTTGTCTTTAAACATTGAGGAGTGAATGAATAATTCACATTAATATGTAAATGTATTCAACAAGGTATTCCAATATCCTATTCAGATCATCTAAGGTTGGGACACTGTTGTTTAATTATGATGCCTTTAAAAATAAGACATCTCCATAAGCCTTTCCTGGTAATTTTCCAACAAACAGTATGACATTAATGAATCATTTTCAGCCCAAGGAAATAGTTGCTTCCATGACAGTCGTCGCTTTACTTTTTGCAACCACTCTGGATTCAACTTTTGTGTCAAAATGTGTATCCAGGAGGGAGATTTGAAGCATCCAGGGACCAACTATTCACACTTTTCCTCCATGAGGGGTAATATATTTTATCATGACATAAATTGTATAGCCCAGTACAGTCTGCTTTACAGTGTACTTATCTGATCGTAAAACTTTACAGCCAGCCATTTTAATTAGCTTCCAGTGGGTGCTAATAGTCGGAAAGTGCACATATCACACATCACACTGATTTTGGTGGCCAATTTAATTTTGCCTTTTACATGTTTTGAAAGTCCCTTTTAAACCATTACTAGAGACGTGTGGTTTGCCATTGACACCTGGATTATATATTGTAATGCAATCTTCTTTTTTTTTTCTTTTTTTTTTAAGATTAAAATAAGGGAAGGTAAGGGATAGAGATGGGACAACATGCAGCAAAAAGGCTCGATCCAGAATTCAACCTGGGCTGCATCAGTAAGGACTCAGCCTCGATAGATGGAGCGTACTCTACCAGGTGAGACACCAGGCACGTCTTGTAATGCAATCGATATTGTTCCTGCCATCTGTCTCAAAAGATAAATGTTATCCTCACATTTTATCATCAACCCTGAGCTTTCCTCTGCTAGAGCCTATTCACTTACTTTGCATCCATGATTCCTCCATTTGCCTCTTCTCCGTGCGTGTTAGTCCCTCCCACATGAGATGCGAATGGCTGAGGTGAAGAAAAGATGTGAGAACTGAGAAACTGAAGCAACAGGTATTTTCTGCCTCACCCCAGCCTAAGGGGGGAATGGGACGTCCATGCTCTGTCAAGCTTCACATTAAAGTGACATCAGTTACTATCAGCTACTTACTGACATATTGCATATCTGTCTGCTATGACTGACATTTTTTCTAACAGACTGCACTGTGATACAAAATCTGAAGCGCCTTTTCTTTTAATCTTTCACTCTTTGAAAAGTGGTCTTGATGTCACACGTTTCTTTCTTTCTTTCTTTCTTTCTTTGGAATAGAATATAATGCCATTTCAGTCCCAATTACATAATGCAGATTCATCTGAAAGGGCTCTTAACATTTCTGACCGGACATTAACTGGCATTTCAGAAATAAATATTGTGGCTAAATTGTTTAATGTCATTATTTGTTCGTCTTTTTATGTTTTTATGTGGCACTTAGTTATTAGTTATTGATATCTGAAAACTAGACTGTGTGATTCTCAATCCAAATCCTATCAGGCTCAGATCAGATCAAGCTCTTGTAAGTATTTTTTAAGTGCTCCAGTGTGTTTGATAAGGTTGGGCTCTGTGCTGTGGTACATAAGCAGGCAGGCAGGTAGGGTCTCGCACAACCACAGTCCTCATGCCTCCAGAGTGCGGGTCTATTGTGTGTCAGTTTGGAAATGAAATGGATGCTGAAAAAGCCAAGAGAAAGACTCAGAGGACGCTTTGGTCAGGCAAACATCAGGGAGGCAGCCTGTGTCTTTTATTCACTAAACAGATGCCAGTAGGCTTGCAGTTCAGTGCCCACCTCTGCTAGCAGTTCAACTGCACTTTTCAGAATCAGACAGGATATTTTTCAGTGGGACGACTGATGGATCGGGTCAGTGTCGAGATTAAAGCATGGGGCTTTGGCCGGTGTCAGGCTGGAACAGTGCAGAATCTGGTCAGGTTGGCACTTTGATTTTTGGGCCCGTACTCAACACTTTTATTTTTTGTATAACAGCTATTACACATCAACCCTGGTGTGACACAAATAAACGTACCTTATAAAAGGAGACAAGAAAAGTAATGTCTGATAGTGGTGATCCTGCAATAATTACACATGCCAGATGTGATGTAGGTGGAGACTTACAGCTTACATCTTTCCTTCTGGGGGAAAAAGGAAAGTCATCATCATAGGAATCACTGAGGATACACTTGTAATTAACTGAGACATGCTTACAGATGGCAGGTAGAGATCGATTTGTGCGTCTTAAGCTAGCAGACGGCGGAGACAAAAAAATGGGATTGGGATTCATCCCAGGTGCAGGATTTTGAAAACGCACATATGAAGGTGAAGTATCAAATTAATCTGAGGACAAGTAAATGGATAACAAACAGGATGGCAAATCTTAAAACATTACACTTTTGAACATTGGTTAATCCAGGAATGATTCCACTCTTGAAACATAACTGATCTTGAGATTGTCTCCAAACTCACTGCCTAACTGTCAGTGATGTTTCCAATTTCCTATATTCTGTTAATGAATCCCCAACCCCCCTAAAATAGCCTGCAAAGTAGAAACATGCCATCATATTACATAATTATCTAGATCTAGATTTTGCTTTATTGTATCATTTTGCCTTTGCACTGACACCACACAGGCAAAAAAAAAAGGCTCCCTCACTCAAACCAAAGCAGAAGTGTTGCAGCGGAGTGATACTCCACTAGATGAGCAATGAAAACAACTGTCAGACATTCAAACCCCCCTTCTTTTGTGTCTACGAAAATGTAACCTTGCAATGTGCTGCCCTGTCATTGGTTGAACTGGTTGAATGAGGGTGGTGCCGTTGACCCTGATCCCCAGCCGCAGCCACACAGCTACACAGCTTCACAGTTCACTGTGATTCAAACCACACTCCAATCAAGCATAAAAAAGCATAAAAAAGAATAGATCTATGGCCACACTTTACTAATAAAGCTGCAGAAAATAAAACACAATGCACAACAGTACCAGAAGAGATGCCCTGTGCTGCTGTTTGGCAGGTCTAGTGCAATGTTATATGTGAAGCAGCTAAATAAAAATAACCACAACGGTTAAATAAAGAATGTTTTGTTTCTTGATTTGAAGTAAAGCAACATTCAGTGCTGGGTCCTGTTACCCTGCTCGTCACACTGTTTAATTAAATGCATGCCGTTCAGACTAAAGTGCAACTAAAATAATCTGTGTGTGCTTGATGAAAAGTTATTGTTGATTTCATTTTAAAAATCACAAAAATGCATTTGGCTAAAATGAGACTAAAACGTCTATAGATTTTGTCAACTAAAACCAGACTAAAAAACTATAAATTTCATTGACTAAAACTAACAATAATTCAGATGACTAAAATGTAACTAAAACTAATATGCATTTTAGTCATAAGACTTAGACTAGGGTGCGTCCCGGTAGTTCATCAGATAAGAGCGCATACTACTTGTTAACACTGAGTCCTGATCACAGCGTCCTGGGTTCAAATCCAACTTCGGGTCATTTACTGCATGTTATCCCCTCTCCTCGCCTTTCCTGTCTCTATCTACTGTGACAGTCAAGTAAAGCAGAAATGCCAAAAAATAATCTTAAAAAAGTAAATAAAAATAAGACTAAGACTAAATCAAAATCAGCTGCCAAAATTAACACTGGTAGGTACATATAACCAAATGTACAAGAAAGAAACACACACACACACACACACACTGACTACGTTTACATGCACACCATAT
This sequence comes from Myripristis jacobus, assembly GCA_900302555.1. NCBI lineage: Eukaryota > Metazoa > Chordata > Actinopteri > Holocentriformes > Holocentridae > Myripristis > Myripristis jacobus. Next base: position 20,347 of record OMLB01048840.1, on the reverse strand, counting down.
TCCTGTATTATTCGGAATATCCGTAATATTCCAGTTGCACACGAGTCATGTAAACACGTACCGAACCCGATTAAGGGTTCAGTGTGTGAGAGAATTCCGAATAAGACCCCTGGCATATGCCTGTTCCAACCGGAATACTGTGCCATGTAAACACCTTAATTGGAAAACGCCCCATACCGGAATATTCAGTTACGTCTGCGCATGCTTGATTCACCAGGAATCCTGGGGCGTCTTTGTTGCTATGGTTACTGCAAGCAGGGAGAATGACATAGCGAACAGCATGGCGATAAGCAGCAGGAGCCAGGAGACTGCAGTCTGCCTTCAGCTAATGAAATACTTAAATATCATGGAGTATATGGATGGGAGAAAACATAGAAACCCAGAAAAAGAAGAAGACCAGACGCCTATTTGCGTACTGCTGCCCCCTGCAGCTGAGTGTCGCATTACGTAAGAGAGTGGAATACGCCGAAACATGGGAATATGCCAAGTAACATGTAAATGGATTATTCCAGTTGCTGCAGTGCAGTTACCTTAACCGGAATATTGACCCGAATCAGAATTTGGTGTGCATGTAAATGTAGTCACTATTTAACCATAAGCATAGAAGAAAATAAGAATAGAAGAGTTTTGAATTTGTTTTTGAATGCAAACTCAGTTGTGATGGACCTCAGTCCACCAGGCAGCTTATTCCAGAGATCAGGAACAGAGTAACTGAAGGCTCCCTCACCACACCTGGATCTAATTCTGGGTACATCTAGAGGACCATCTAGAGGTTATAATCAGTGAGTGAGTCAGAAATGTACTGAGGAGCCAAACCATGAAGAGCTTTATAGACTATCAGCAGGAGTTTTAAGGTGATTCTGTATTGTAACTGGAGTCATTGAAGTGATTAAAATGCAACAGGCTGCTGCATTTTGAATGAGCTGGAGTCACCCTGCTGATTGTTTGGATAATCCTGCAAACAGAGCATTACAGTAGTCTAACCTGCTTGAGATGAATACATGAACCAGTTTCTCAGAATCAGTGTGTGATATGAATGCTCTAGGTTTTGATATATATTTTCAAGTAATTAAAAAAAATGAAATCAGCATCCAGGACAACACCAAGGTTTCTGACTTGCTCACTGTTTTAGAACTAGTTATGAGAATCCCAGTCTTGTCTGCGTTCAGCTATAAAAGGTTTCTGGACATCAAACAATTATCATCAATACAGTTTACTAATTCATAACAAGACTGAGATCAACAGAGGAAAGTGAAATATACTACTGTGTGTCACTGGCATATGAATGGTAGGATATATTATTTTTCTCTTTGATAATACCAAAAAGGACCCATGTATAGATAGATAGATAGATAGATAGATAGATAGATAGATAGATAGATAGATAGATCATTTTTATTTGAGTGTCCTGCATACAATAATGCCCAGCCCCCACGGGCTTATAAGACACTCCCAACAAAAGTAAATAAATACATACATGTATAAATTAAAGAGCAGTGGCCCAGGGACTAACCCTTGTGGAACCCCAGAGATTTGTTTATGTCTGCCAATTTAAAACTAACAGTTGACACATAAAAGCTCCTGTCCTTCAGGGAGGTTGAAAACCAGTTGAGAACAGGACTTGCTAGACCGACTGAATCATGAAGCTTTTGAATTAAAATGTCATGGTCAACAGTGTCAAAGGCAGCAGCGAGATCAAGCAAAAATAATCAAAATTCTCTGTGAGTCACTGTTGATCTTGAGGTCACTGATTTATCTTAAAAGAACTGTTCTGTATTATGATTGGCCCTGAAATTGGTATGTATTATATATATTGTGAATTGAAAGATGTTCATCCAGTTCTTTGTATGCTGCCTTTTTTGCTTGGAAGAGATCAGAAATTGGTGTGTAATTATTATACTGATCTAGGTGGTTTTTCCTCAACAGAGGTGAGATTACAGTGTACAAGAGAGAAGCAGGGAAAACGCCAGTCTGCAAGCGAGCTGCTAATGTTTTCTATGTAATTTATAAAGAAATGGGGGAAAGATCTGAACAGTTTGGTAGGGATGTACGGTGGCCGAGAACCGCCATCACTGCAAATTAAAAAAAATGCTGCGTTGCAAATTAAAAAAAAAGGGACGATGCAAACAAAAAAAGCCAAATCGGAAGTGAATTACCGGGGACTATTATTGCCGATGCACAGGTGTTTTTTTATGTGAGAGAAGAGGAAGAAGAAGACAAAGAAGATGACGCAAAACAAGAGGAAAAACGAACGAAATTAAAAGTTACTGCTTAACCAGAAGTTGTACTGCATTAACTGCAGTAGCCATGTGTTTTTTCATCTAGCGCCATCATCATGTCACATCAGGCTATTTGGTCTCGTTAATTTGGCCTCGTTAATATGTAGGGTAACCGTTTTATAAAAGCAATAAGCCCCTTGAAGCCATGGCTTACAATGATTTTACAACGCTCCTCACCTCAGCCGTTGTAAAATCACTGTAACTCACAGCTTCAAGGGGCTTATTGCTTTTATAAAACGGTTACCCTACATATTAACGAGGCCAAATTAACGAGGCCAAATAGCCTGATGTGACATGATGATGGCGCTAGATGAAAAAGCAATCTTAGCGTCTGTGTTGCTTGGCAACCGTTCTGTCCACTCTACCTTGCTTGATGGAAGAATGAATAGTTCTCAGTTTTATTGTTGCATTATTACCAGTAAATTATTGATTTTTTTCTTGTGTGTTTATTTTATGGGCTATATGTAGGGTAACCGTTTTATAAAAGCAATAAGCCCCTTGAAGCCATGGGTTCCCCGTAAAGATTGGACGTCATATGGACGTCCAGATCATGTCCATATTGCGTC